>APFE031208684.1:62968-249885 GCA_000404065.3 Pinus taeda
TAGCCCTTTTCTGACCGTAAAAACAGGAAAAGATTGCCCGATTTTTGTCGTTTCAAATTCGATATTGGAAATAAAACGACGTGTCCTTGATCGCTTTTTACTTTTCAGGTCAAAGACACTAACTATGAAAATATCCTTGGTCGCAAGATCAAGCGGTTCTCCTAGGTATTATTTTATACTTTTCCGGGCTTAGGAGACACAACTTTACGAAAAAGTTCAATCTGGAGTCTTCTAAGTTTTTCAGACTCTCTAAATATGAAAAACGCCGAGTTTCTCCTATACTGGACTCGTTAAAATTTCACAGTAAAGGACCTGTTCTATTACAAACAGGAACGGACCGCTCCTCCTTAGGGTTCGCATCAAAACCTAAGTTGGACTCATCCGAAGGATGAGCTTACAAACAAGCATATGTTATCCTCCTCAAGCTTGTAAAAAATAAAGAGGTACTTGCCAGAAATGGTGGGGGAAAAATGAGAAGAATGAGCCTATTTGATATCCTTTTGTCTCAGAAATAAGACCTTACTACCACTCTTGAACACGACACTTATTCATTCACCTGGGTTGGGAAATCCCTTGTCTCACAGTTGACCAAGATCATTTGACATCTTTAGCCGGGTTATGGAGTCGACTTTGAGTCATTTATTACCAAACCATCTGTCGTGTCGTTATGTGTTCAAGAGGTCTGTAAACAAAACAATCAACCACAAAATACCTATCATTCATTATGTCATCATTGAGTCAGTCCTTGCAGCAACATTTCTTCAACTTGAACTATGGTTTCGTGTTGTGGGCTTGCCTGCAACAAGTCGCTTTCTATCGACATCAGCACATTATCTAGAGAGTTGACTTAGAAATCGTCAGTACCTTGAAATCTGCATGCATCAATGGCAGGTTTCTCGCCTTCGACGTCAGTTTTCATCGTTGACTTGCGATCGAAGGATTCCATGAAATGTTCGACACCGACTCATTCATTCACATCTCATGGATTGTGCTGGGTACTTTGAGAACCATTGACATTACTGGTGGTCTCTCTCACGATTGTTAACAGTTTACATCATTGACTGGTAATCAAGTGGTTTCTACCATGTTCGACATCGACTCATTTATTCACATGGCTAGAATCGTACCAATTCGGGAAGTAGAGATGAAGACCCTGGATTTAGTTTCCACCATCCAGGCTGCGAGGAGTTTTTTATTCACTATGTTGTAGACCAATCATAAACAGATGGCTGCGTCCATACTGTGTCTACACGAGTCTATAATTATGATGTATTATGAAATCATTCCTGTATCAGAATAGTTAGTCCAATAGTTAAAGTTTTGATCTGAGTATGGGAATGCCTACCTCAGCGATGATATGATCTTATACATGTATATTGTGTTGAAAATTGCAGGTTCTGACTGGGCTCTCCACAAGATGCTCCTCGAAATGATAAAGTACTTCACCCTTCCTATATGATTTAACACCCTTATCTATTACAGGCTTCGTACTTTAGGGGGTAATCTGTTACACTGAAATTTGTCACCATGACTATCTGCAGTTAATATCGCTCCATCAATAGTCATATTATCCTCCTTGTCAAGCCTCATACCTCTACTCTTCATGTCAAACTTCAAAAAGAGAGAAAGTCAGTTAAAAACATGTTTATCTCTGGGTACGCAGGTTCTCTCTACCTTGCCTGCGTGTACGCACTCCGAACACACTGTACCTGCGTACTTGTACGCTCTGTAAGCCAAAGGATGGGTGCGTACCCCTGTAAAGGTCAAAAGGCGCGAGTTTCATCTTTAAAAAGTTACTTGTGGTCACTTCTAGAGCCTTCTAGAAGAGTGTTTGACGTGTATTTAGCGCCTCCAGATGGTTCATGCATCCCTATGATAGAGGAGCTTATCCCATCAAGAGAGGAGCTACCCCATCCAAAAGAGGGAGTATCCCATTGATGTTGGAACTGAATAACTTCCTCTATAATACTATAAATACAGGCATTGGGCCAGAGGAGGGGAGGTTGAAAGCTGAACATTCTAAAGGGTAAATGCTGCTGGAATTAGGACTTCCATTGTTGACTTGTGAGGAGAGATCACTATCCTTCCTTGTTGCCATATTGGGAGTGGGTGAGCTTGTCAAAGTAGAGGAAATCTCTTGTTGGACCCTGGGAGGAGCTTGCACAACACCAAGGCTCAGGTTGTAATGGTTCCTTTTTTGTTTCCTTAATACAAATAAGTCCATTCTTCTCAATGATTTGTTGTTAATGAATTATTTCATGTACTCCTTGGTCTATGTGATGAATATGCTTTGTTTTATGAAATATTCAGGTGTGATGTAATCGTTTGCTTTGTTAGTGTATGCAGGTCTTAAAGTGAAGGAGGAGCTCATCTGGATCAGCAAGGCTGGACTGCTACAACAAGCGTTGGACCTAAGGTAAGATCGGAAAACACTTGATCTCTCATAAAATAATGTGTGTTTAGAGAAGGATTGCTCCTGTTTGGTTTGTTTGTCACTAGAGAGTCTTAGACTCCTAGGGAGGTTAGGTTTGTCCGCAAAAATAACTCTTTCCACATGACACTTCCTATGTTGATAGAAAACCTCCAGGGTCCCAAACTTTATTCTGTAACTACCCAAATGCCTTGCACTTTTGCTACTATTGTATATCTATTGTCTTCTTATTCATTTTCCTCTCTTCAATCAGTTTGAAATTCTTATCAATCACACTTCCTGCTGTCATTTTCCTCAGCTTGGACTATTTCATCATCAATTTCCATAGTTCTTCACTCTCCATTCCCAACACATCCTTGGGCTGGTCCATACTCTACCATTTTTTGCTATCTCTTTCTCTCTACTTTAGGTTGTTGTTTTTGTCCACTAACTTCGACACCTTCACATCCTGCATCTCGCTGCACGTTTTCCATTCATATTCAAACTATTGATTACTTTCCTCAGCCTTTTCTATTTCAGCTTTTGCTATTACTCTTAATATTGCTCCAGGTTCTGCTATAGATATTTCTTCCACCCATGCTTCCTAAATATCCTTGAAGATATCTCCCTCTGCAACATCTAATTTCTTCTCCTTGTCTACAAAAAAAACTACACTCATAAAATAATTGTTAAAGTAAAAATCATAAGGCTTTTGTGCCTTTTCTTCCTTTGGAAACAATTTAGCTTGCTGCTCTAATTCTTCCTCCTATGTTAGCACATCAATATGCTAATTTGAATTTTCAAAAGAATTCACAATATTGTCATCTAGTCTCTCCTCCACACCATCTGTTTCAATGATGTCTTCCTGTCCTTGTCCATTGTAGTGAACTTCTTCATTCTCATTCAGTTATGATTTTACAACCTAAACACTTACTTTTTGTTTTTCTAACCTTTCTCCAAAAGATTTAATTCATGCCATAAAATTGCCATCTCACCTGGAATTTCTCCTAAAATCTTTGTACAATCCTCACTATCTTCTTCTTTGTCACAAGTATAACTTCTTGTTGACACTACTTCTTCATTCATGATTATAATAAAATTTTGATCCTCCATCTCTCTGATAGCTTTAGATGTCTGTCCATCACTCTCCCTTTGGCCATTTAAGAAAATCAATTCTTTTTTGTTCTTACCAATATCAAATTTCTTATCATAAGACATAACTATCTCATCTCTACTTAAGATATTTCCTCCACTAAGCAAGGAATTTATGAACTCCTTCTCTTGTAATAACTCAACTTGATCTTCATTTGAAAGACAATCATCATCATACTTTGCTTGGAAACTTCCAACTTCATTCAAGACAATTCCATAAGATGGTTTATCTTCTACAATACCTACATTCACAGACAACTTGTCAGTTGTAAAACCACAATACCTCATGATCTCATTTGATAATTCAATCACCAAGTCCTCCTATTGTTCCAAGTCCTTTACACGACTCAAAAATGTTTCAATGGTCTTCTCTTCAATCTCATCAAGTCCTTCACTTGATTGCTTGATATCCTTCTCTACTTAAAAGTAAAACCTTTTTCCAACTATGTATAGGTATTTACATGAGACCTATCTATCTTATCTTCTTTCGGAACAGAATTTAGATTTTGTCTTTCTTCTTCCTCCTTTATGTCAATATCAGCAAATTGTCCTTCTTCACATGTTTCACCTACAAACATACACAAATTATCAGATTTAAAATCATGTGACCCTTTGGTATCACTTGAAGTTTTAGTCTTCAAGTCTTCATCTTCACCCAAAACTTCACCCTGTTCTACTTCACAAATGGAAACTTCCATTTCCAACTCAGATTCTCTAACTTCTTCCACTAGGCCCTTCACTTGCCTCTATTGTAGCCTTCTCTGTAACTTAGGCCACTTCACTCGCTTTTTCTTCAAGACCCAACCTAGTCTTTGGCTTTCCTCAAGTATCATCCTCAATACATTGAGTTTTTCTTTTAACTCAACAACCTCTTTGTTAATTTCCTTTTGACTCATCCTCTTGCCATTTACCTTGGCATTCTCTTTCTTCACTTTTCTTCTGCTGTGGTTTTCCTGAGAACCTCCACTATGACTATAAATAGTGATCCAAATAGGATCCTAAAACACTCTCTAATTTTTCATGAACACTCTAACAATCATGCAAAGATTAAAAATCTTATGAAAATCGAGCTTATCGGAGGAATCCTCATGAAAATTTTGAATTTAGATCAATGCAAATCAACGAGGAACGTCGATCAAGCGCATAGAGCATCAGCCTATGATAATGTGTGTTGTCACAATCGGAAAATATAGAGACAATTTCAATAAATAGGGGTCATTTCCGATTTGCGATTAGCGACAAATCGCTAATCGCATATTGCAGGGAAAACCTTTTAGAGAAGCAAGACCACAAGCACCTAGACCTGACATAATTAACAAATGAAAAGGATATTGTTTGAATTTCGTCAAGAGCGGGATTCCACAAGACCGACATAATATCGAAGGGGCTTCGAGTGGTAAGCAGTTTCAACCAGTTCCACCTGACGCCATACAACGATTGCCACACATCCTGGTAGAAGAGAGAGAGAACCACTCACATTAGACGGTAAACATCATGCTACTTAGCCACCTAATATGAATGATGGTCGTAGGATCTAGGGCCCCTAGATCAACGGTGGAGATGCGATCTGATGGACGACCGGATTTGATAAGGTTATAAGGTAGACTGTGGAATATTTGAATTCCGACATGGACGATGCGTTGGAGAGAATTCGTGTTTCGCGGGCATTCTTATAGTAAATGGAAAAAATGACCGTTTCAAATATTTCCAGTGAATCTGACACACTCGTCTGTTACAAAATAGGTGGCCACTTCCCTATGAGGCATTACGCAATGACTATAAACACTGAAAGGAGGGACTCGAATGAACGGAGGCAGAGAGCCAGAGAGCGGAAATGAACAGTCAGGAAGCAGATTGGCTTTAAAGCCATAGACTGATCGAGAGAAGATATAATAGAGAGGCAGAGAGAAGAAGCAAGTTAGGAGTTGACCTAAAGAAGAAAAGGCAGCACCGAGCCGGATTTAAGATAGAGACAGAGAGATTCAGAGAGTTCGTGTACTCCAGAGACAGCTTGAGAAGTTCAAGTGAACTCCGCTGCACACCTATCATGTATTGAGTCTCAGATTGGGCTCATACTATTGTAGACAACAGAGGCCGAGAGTCAATGAGGAGAGTCTGTGTACTCAAAAGAGACTTGGGGGATCCAAGTATAGTCTTACTAATTTGTATCTATTGTGTGAGACTCAAATTGAGCTCACTATTGTAAAAAAAAACTCTGCTATGAAGACATAATAGAGAGGTCACCGTTGAAGGATGGACCAGGAGACATAACCCAGGAGTATTGGGTGAACTCCTTATTAAACTTGTTATGTTTAGATGTGTTGTCTATTACGTTTTCTTTACTGCTTCATTGTCTGTGTATTTCTCAATCTTATTGATCCATTGCACAAAATAACATGGGAAGATCCATGCACATGAGTCTATAATACCTTCTTAATTGTCTTAGATAAATTCTAGATCAAGTGGTATCAGAGCTCTAGGTTGCTAAGGTTAGACAAGCTTGTGCTGGATTTTTGTTTTTGTTGAATTCTAACTAGGAGAAGGAGAGTTGGTTGAAGCTAACCCAGAAATTGGAAGAGTCTATCCTAGGAGGAAAATGGCAGAAGAAATTCCCTTGGAATCAGTCTCCCAGTTCATGGACAATTTCATGACCATGAGAGCCATGGTAGAATAAAAGTATAGAGAATTTAAGAAAGCTAGAGGTGAAGATTCATCAACCTCCAAAAAAGATAAAGGAGTAGAAGAACCTCTTCTAGTTGCCCACCCAGAAGGAAAATAAAAAGAAGAAAATCCCTCTCCACCATCTCCCCCATCATCACCTTCATCATCATCATCATCATCTTCTTCGCATAAAGAAAGCCCTGAAAAGAAAAAGAAGAAACCTCCTTTTATTAAATTAGATGTGAAGTTTGATTTTCCAGTTTATGATAGAGAATTGAATGCACAAAAGCTAGATAACTAGATTATACAGATTGATGTATATTGCAAAGTGTAGAACATCGATTTGGAAAGGAGAAAGATTCAGCTGGCTAGACTACACCTTGGGGGAACTGCTCTAGTGTGGTGGGAAGGAAGGACCCAAGTTGATTTGAAGAAGCATGGTAAAATTCTTTCTACCTGGAATGAATTTGTTTATACCATTAAAAAACAATTATATCCACTAGCTTATATGCAGCAAGCTATGATGAGTTGGAAAACTCTTCTCCAATTAAAAGGGCAAAGTGTACAAAGCTACACCCAAGAATTTAGAAAAAGAGCTTTGATTCTAGGCATTTCTTTATACTCACCTAAAACTTTGCTAAATTATATAGGTGGTCCACATAGCTATTTAAAGCACATCATTCTCATGTTTAATCCTACTAGCATAGATGAGGTATCTGTTCAGGCTACACATCTAGAGGCTAGAGGCAAGAATGTGAACCCAAAGATTGGGGGATCATCAAAACCCACTACAAGAAAGAACAAGGAAAAGAGAAAGCAAAAATGGAAAGAGAGGAAGGTAAATGCAGTACAAAAGACCAAACCTTCATGCACTCATTGCGAGAAGGATGGGCATGATGATGAACACTATTGTATTTTACATCTGGAGATGAAACCCAATAAGTTCAGTGGCAAAAAGAAGAATATTGTTGCAGCTATTTAGAAGGATTTGGGGTCAGACTCAGGGGATGAAACAACAATCACAACCATAGGTATAAAAGGTAAAAATTCTGAAGCATCTACTAGTAATTATACACAATCTACTGATAATGAAGAAAATGAGAGGAAAAGACATGATATTTTTCATATTAGAGTTATTTCCAAGCATCAAAAGATTGATACTTTATTTGATAGTGGCTCACAAGTAAACTTAATTTCTGAAGCAATTGTAAAGAAGCTGGGATTACTAACCACAACTCACAAGAAGCCATATCCATTGGGTTGGGTATGTGATAAAGCAAAGCTACAAGTGACTAGACAAGGTAAACTTAGGTTTTCTTTTGGGTCAGCATTTGTAGATGAGGTTGAGTTAGATATCGTTCCCTTGGATGTATGTGGAATTGTTTTAGGAAGTCCTTACTTGTATGATAGAAAAGCCATTTTCTATAGAGCTGAAAACATGTATCAACTTGTTAAAGATGGAATCGAATATATTGTAAGAGCTCATAAACTCGAGAATAATTATACTCTCATAAACTCAGGGTAGATGAAAAGAATTGTAAATTCATGCAAACAATTTTTATTGATGGTTGTAAAGGAAAAGAAACCTGATAAAACCAATGTATTTGAAGGATGTGATGCTAAACAATAAGTTGATTTAGAAAAAATTGTTTTAGAATATGATATGCTATTTCAAGAACCTAAAGGTCTGCCACCCTAAAAGGAAATAGTACATGATATTAATTTGCAGCAAGATGCTCCATTGCCTAACATCGAAATGTACAGGTTGTCTGCTTTAGAGAATGCAGAACTCAAGAAGTAGGTACAGGAGTTGCTCGAGAAAGGGTTCATAATACCTAGCACATCACCATGTGGGTCTCCAATTGTATTGGTGAAAAAGAAAGATGGATCATGGAGAATGTGCATTGATTACTGAGCACTAAATAAGATAACGATAAAAAATCGTTATCCCCTTCCTCGCATAGATGATCTATTAGATCAGTTGAAAGAAGTTGTTTACTTTTCCAAGTTGGATTTGCATAGTGGCTACCATTAGGTTAGAGTTGTAGAGCAAGATGCATGGAAGACTTCTTTCAAAACAAAGTAGGGACTGTATTAGTGGTTAGTTATGTCTTTTGGATTAACTAATGCTCCTGCTACTTTCATGAGAATAATGAATGATGTACTCAGGCCCTCTATTGATGATTCTTTCATTGTATATCTAGATGACATTCTTGTATTTCGTAAAACATGGGAAGAAAATTTGAATCATGTAAAGAAGACTTTAGATGTTTTGAAAAGAGAAAATCTTTATGTTAAGATATCAAAATGTGAATTTGGAAAAACATCTCTGAATTATTTGGGTCATATTGTATGGGGCGGTGAATTGAAGATAGATCCCTCTAAGGTTGTAGTCATTGTAAACTGGCCTAAACCCAAATCTGCTACAGAAATTAGAAGCTTCCTAGGAGCAAAACAGTATTGGAGAAAGTTTATTGCTAACTTTTCCTTGATTGCAGCTCCCTTACATGCTTTAATAGGATTGAACAAGGTGTTTCAGTGGGGAGGTAAATAGCAGAAATCCTTTGACACCTTAAAAGAAAAGATTAGTACAACACCAGTACTAGCACTACCCGATATTCAAAGACCCTTTGAGATTGAAACGCATGCCAATGACTATGCCATGGGAGCAGTGTTGGTGCAGCACGGTAAACCCATATGTTATCATTCTGAGACATCCCACATATGATAAAGAATTGTATGTATTTGTACAGAGTGTGAAAAAGTGGAAACATTATCTAATGGGCAAAGAGAAAGTTATACATATTGATCATCAACCACCTCAATATTTACACTCACAAACTAAGTTGCAAAAATCAAGACACTATAGGTGGATGGGTTTTCTACAACAGTTTCATCTTGTCATCAAATATAAAATGGGCATACACAATAAAGTTGCAGTTATGTTGTCCAGACCAATCATAAATGCATCTACTATACTTAAGCATAACTCAGTAATACATGAAAGATACTTTGAACAATATGCTCAAGATATAGACTTTAAACATGTATATGTAGCTTTAAGTAATGGAAAAAAGGTAGAAGAATTGAATTAATATATCAAGGACCGACTCTTGTATCATTTGGGAAAGTTGTGCATCCCACAAACAGAGAGAATTAACATAATTAGGGAGGCACATACTTCCCTGATATCAGGTCATTTTGGTGTAAGTAAAACAGCTGCAAAGATTTTGTTATTGGCCAAAAATGAATGAAACAATTTCTAGATATGTGGGAGGGTGTACCATGTGTGTTAAAAGAAAGCCCAACAATAGAAAACTAGGCTTGTACACTCCACTACCAGTTCCTTCTCATCCTTGGGAAAGTGCTTCCATGGACTTTGTTGGGGGACTGCCTAAATCTAGAAAAATTCATGACTATTTATATGTTATTGTGGATAGATTTAGCAAAATGGGTATTTTAATACCCTGTAACAAACAGATTACAGCTGAACAAACAACAAAGTTGTTCTTTCAGCATGTGTGGGTTCATTTTGGATTACCCACTTCCATTATATCTGATCAAGATTCCCGATTTGTTGGGAAATTTTGGTCAAGTATTTGGGAATTGATGGACACCAGACTGAAGAAGAGCACAACTTTTCATCCACAAATGGATGGCCAAACAGAGGTGGTCAATAGGACAGTGATCCAGTTTCTCATGGGTTATTACAACAAGCATCCCAAGTCTTGGGATGAACGTTTATGTTATGTGCAACATGCTTACAACCATGCTAAATATTCTTCTACACAGAGATCTCCTTTTGAGACCTGTTTTGGTTTCATACCAAGGTCTCCCTTGAATTTTGTCTTTAGTAAAGACATAATGGTTAATGGACACAACGATGTGGACAAACCAACCAAGTTCATTGAAAATATCCAAGATATTCACCAGGAAATGCAGGAATAGCTGAAAAAGAGCCAAGCCAAGTACAAGGCAAGGCATGATAAGCATTGAACTGAGCATAGTTTCCAAGTTGGTGATCAATTTTGGATGTATATCAGCAAAGACAGAATGCAAGGTGAAGATAATAAGCTAAAGCCAATAAGGTATGGACCTTTCAAGATACTTGAGAAAATCAGTGAGAATGCTTTCTTCCTTGATTTGCCAGCTTACATGCACATCTATTCAGTAATTAATGTAGAAAACTTGAGAATGTTTGAACCTTCTTTGATTAAAGATCCCGAAGGGCGGAGTCAATTTCCTTCTATTGATGATTTGTTGCCTGAATATCTCAATGAATTGTGGGAAGATACAGTTATGGACAAGAAGGTGAGAACTACATGCAGAGGGGATGTTGAGTACCTGAGGATTGGACTCAAAGGTTCAAAACCAGGCAGTGCAAGATGGATAGAAATTGGGCAAGCGAAGAATCTATATCCTCACTTGGTTGATGCTAAAAAACCAACTTTTGGTGGTCTAAAATCTTTTTCAGTGGGAAGGTGTGATCCAAATAGGACCCTAGAACACTCTCTAAGTTTTCATGAACTCTCTAAAAATCATGCAAAGATTAAAAATCTTATGAAGATCGAGCTTACTGGAGGAATCCTCATGACAGTTGCAAATTGTGATCAACGCAGATCAATGAGGACCATCAATCAAGCGCGCAGAGCATCAGCCCATGGTAACGTGTGTTGTCACAATCGGCAAATACAAAGACAATTTCAATAAACAAGGGTCGTTTCCAATATGTGATTAGCGACAAGTCGCTAATCACATATCGCAGGGAAAACCTTTAAGAGAAGTGAGACGACAACCACCAAGACTCGACATAAATAACAAATGCAAAGGATATTGTTTTGATTCTATCAAGAGAGGGATTCCACAAGACCAGTAGAATATCGAAGGGGCTTCAACCGGTAAGCAGTTTCAACGGAGTTCTGCCCGATGCCTTACATCGATTGCCACGCGTCCCGGCGGAAGAGAGAGAGAACCACTCACATCAGATGGGTAAAAATCATGCTACTTAGCCGCCTGATATAAACGATGACCGTAGGATTCGTGGCCCCTAGATCAATGGCAGAGACGCGATAAAATGGACAACTAGATTTGATGAGGTTATAAGGTAGGTTGTGTAAGATTTGAAGTCCGAATATGGATAATGAATTGGCAAGAATTCGTGTTTCATGGGCGTTCTTAAAATAAACGGAAAAATGACTACTTCAAATATTTCCAGTGAATCTGACACACTCGTCTGTTACAAAATAGGTGGCCACCTCCCTGTGAGGCGTTACGCAATGACTGTAAACACCAAAAGAAGGGATTTGAATGGATGGAGGTAGAGAGCCAAAGAGTAGAAACGAACAGTCAGGAAGCAGATTGGCTTTAAAGCCACAAAATAACCAAGAGAATATATAATAGAGAGGCAAAGAGAAGAAGCAAGTTAGGAGCTGACCTGAAGAAGCAAAGGCAGTGCTGAGCCGGAGTTAAGACAGAGACGGAGAGAGTGAGAGAGTCTGTGTACTCCAAATAAGGATTGAGAGGTTCAAGTAAACTCCTCTACACAACTATCATGTATTGAGTCTCATATTGGGCTCATATTATTGTAGTCAACAGAGACTGAGAGTCAATGAGGAGAGTCTATGTACTCAAAAGAGACTTGGGGGATCCAAGTACAGTCTTACTGATTTGTATTTGTTGTGTGAGACTCAAATTGAGCTCACTATTGTAAACAAAACTTTGCAATGAAGACATAATAGAGAGGCCACCACTAAAGGCTAGACTAGGAGACGTAACCCAAGAGTATTGGGTGAAATCCTTATTAAAATTGTTGTGTTTAGATGTGTTGTCTATTATGTTTCCTTTACTACTTCATTGTCTGTGTATTTCTCAATCTTATCGATCTGTTGCACAAAATAACATGGGCACATCCATGCACATGAGTCTGTAATACCTTATTAATTGTTTTAGATAAATTTCAGATCAAGTAGTCATCTTCTTCTCCATATCTATAAGTTTTTCACTCACTCACTATGAGCTACACTAAAGCCTCTACAATAGCAAGTCCTCCCTGTTGCCACTTACCTCACCAAGTTCCCCTCTATACTTGGTCTTTTGGCAAGCACTTGGTTCTCCGTCTCTAGAACCTCTTTGAGCACTTCCCTCTACTCCTTCTAGGCTTCAATTCATCTGCACCTTTTAAGAACACAACTTTCCTCTTTATCCAACCTCTGTCATAATTCCTCAAGGTTCTGCCACATTCTAATTTCATTTAGAAACTTTTACCAGCTTCTTTTATCCCTTAGCAATTCTATCCACATCCTCTATGGAATTGCCTTTGTGAGCTGCAACAATACCTCTGCAGTAACAAGTATCCTTCTTGCTACATATGCCTCACTAAGCTTCTCTCCTTTGAGCTTAGTCTTTTGGCATCTCTCTAGTTCTTTCCTCTAGAACCAATTGAGCACTCCTTGCTCTAGGTTGTTGCAATCTTCTCACCTTCTTATGCTGCTATCTTCAAGATCTCTACATGATCTTGTTCTACCATTCTCTTTCACTTTGAATGGATTGTTCTTTGTTTCTTACATCTGTAAATTATGTTGCACTTTATCCCTGTGTGCCTACTGCTTGTCAGATTAAAATCTAATCTCCTCTTTCCTGCATACACATCTTAAAACATAATTTTGTTCTAAATTTCTCAAAGACATTTTACACATAATTTCCTTATTCTGCTCCGATACCAAATGATTCCAACCTAAGCCGATAATAACGACATTATGCAAATAAAATTTCATGTCACTAATCCCAGGCCTTAATCACCTGATCCATGGTGAAAACCTTCACAAATAAGGCTTAAGGATTCTTAAATTAAATCTCATGCGGAACCATTATATTTGACTATCCATAGTCTTAAACTTTAATAAACCTTTCTAACAGAACCTTATACACCCTCATAAACTTTGGTTAATTCTATACCCCACGCATATTAACCAAACCCCACTCTTTACTTTGGTTCTATTCGAACTTAACCATAAAACCTTTATCTGGTTTATTTCTATTATAATTTTCATATAATAGAAATAATCCACAAAGCACACGTAAACCTTACCTTTCCGCCAATCCATGACCTTGGCACACTTATCAATACTCACTTTATCACGTTCAACCACCACCATTGATCTTACCATTCAATCTGATGGTTGTTGGCTCCCCGATCAACAAAACTAATCGGTGATCCTCCATCATTGATTAGAGCACACTTGATCCAACAATTAACAACGATATTGGATGGGAATCTTGCGCGATGTTTACCTACCCGATAAAGTGGTTTCCTCTCTCCAGTGGCATGCTACGTGTTGACTGATAAATGGAACCGGGTGACCACCTCGAATTACCACTTACCACTTAGAGCCCGCATGATAAACCATTTCCTATTATGAAACTACTTTTCTCATGCATTAACGTTCATGCATTTTACCCATGTGATGACTGTAGATCTATGGATCTATCGGTTGGATGATCCAGATCTATTCTAGCGCCATTCTTCTTCCGCCAACACTTAATTTTAATCTCCGCCATTCATTTCTTTTACTTTATGCTATGCGAATTAATCTTAACCACCCATTTGCTTTATCCTCGTTCGTTGATATTATAGATCCAACGACTCCTATGCATCGTCACCTCATTTCTTCGTCCTTCCTTTTACTTCATTTTTAGGTCATTTCTCGGTGTTTTCTGTGGTTTCAGGTTTACTTCAGGGTTTCAGGTCTTTAGTTTTTTTTCAATACAACTCCCTCTTGCTTAACTCCATGTACTCTTAATCACTGTCATCCCTAAACTTCACTCGGATCCTTTGATCGGATTCATCGATCAAAACTTGATCCTACATACTCCCCTTCTTCTTTGTGTTTTTCTCGAACCTCACCTGATACATATACTATGTAGAATTACACTAATTACATAAAATTCATAATTCCATACACACCATACAATTCAAAAATTGAGTTCTCTATATTGATAAATATATATTTACACAGTTTCTTCTCTCGGGCCTGATTTCCAATATTAGTGACCTCTGTTTCATAATCTACCCATAGGCTTATAGTCAACCTCTTCACCCTCTAACTCCCTAACTAACTAATTGTTTATGTGCCTTTTAGGCTTACATTTATACAAAAGGCTCTATGAACCAATTCTGGTTTAGATCCTTAATAATTTCAACTAAAACCTAAGAATCCTCTCAATCCTATAAATCATGAACTAATTCCTAATTCAAGATCTACATTTAATTTCCAAAGCTATCACTCCCTATGAACTCTTAACTATCCCGATTCTCTCATGTTCCCCTTCATTCAAGAACATTTACAATATGTCTCATAATACTTAATTAATTACTATTCTAATTAAAATAACTCAAAATCCTAAATAATTACATTAATTTAACACTTAGGAAACCAACTTCCTTAAAATACAAGATCCCAATGATAATTCTGAACTGAATGCTCCTGCATCAAATGATCAGTATGTCATGATATGAATTCATATTGTATGCCAAATTCAACATTTTGTTTACCTTCAACTTTCCTCCTCATGTTATTTCTTTTACTTTATATCTATGAGTTCTTCACTCACTCACTATGAGCTGCATTAAAGCCTCTACAATAGCAAGTCCTCCCTACTGTCACTTACCTCACCAAGTTCCCCTCTGTACTTGGTCTTTTGGCAAGCACTTGGTTCTCTGTCTCTAGAACCTCTTTGAGAACTTCCCTCTACTCCTTCTAGGATTCAATTCATCTGCACCTTTTAAGAACACAAATTTCCTCTTTATCCAACCTCTGATAGAATTCCTCAAGTTTTTGCCACATTCTACTTTCATTCAGAAACTTTTACCAGCTTCTTTTATCCCTTAGCTATTCTACCCACATCCTCTATGGAATTGCCTTTGTGAGCTGCAACAATACCTCTGCAGTAACAAGTCTCCTTCTTGCTACATATGCCTCACTAACCTTCTCTCCTTTGAGCTCAGTATTTTTGCATCTCTCTAGTTCTTTCCTCTGGAACCAATTGAGCACTCCTTGCTCTAGGTTGTTGCAATCTTCTCACCTTCTTATGCTGCTATCTTCAAGATCTCTGCATGATCTTGTTCTTCCATTCTCTTGCACTTTGAATGGATTGTTCTCTATTTCTTGCATCTGTAAATTATGTTGCACTTTATGCCTATGTGCCTACTGCTTGTCAGATTAAAAATCTAATCTCCTCTTTCCTACATACACATCTTAAAACATAACTTTGTTCTGAATTTCTCAAAGACATTTTACACAGAATTTCTTTAGTCTGCTCTGATACCAAATGATGCTAGCCTAAGCCGATAATACCCACATTATGCAAATAAAAGTGCATGTCACTAGTCCCAGGCCTTAATCACCTGATCCATGGTGAAAACCTTCACAAATAAGGCTTAAGGCTTCTTAAATTAAATCTCATGCAGAAACATTATATTTGACTATCCATAGTCTTAAACTTTAATAAAGCTTTCTAGCGGAATCTTATACACCCTCATAAACTTTCGTTAATTCTATACCCCATGCATATTAACCAAACCCCACTCTTTACTTTGGTTATATTTGAACTTAACCATAAAACATTTATCTGGTTTATTTCTATTATAATTTTCATATAATAGAAATACTCCACAAAGCACACGTAAACCTTACCTTTCCACCAATCCATGACCTTGGCACACTTATCGATACTCACTTTATCACGTTAAACCTCCACCATTGATCTTACCATTCAATCTAATGGTTGTTGGCTCCCCAATCAACAAAACTAATCGGTGATCCTCCATGATTGATTAGAGAACACTTGATCCAATAGTTAACAACGATATTGGATGGGAATCTTGCGCAATGTTTACCTGCCCAATAAAGTGGTTTCCTCTCTCCAGTGGTGTGCTACGTGTTGACTGATAAATGGAATCGAGTGACCACCCCGAATTACCACTTACCACTTAGAGCCCGCATGATAAACCATTTCCTATTATGAAACTATTTCTCTCGTGCATTAACGCTCACGCATTTTACCCATGTGATGACTATAGATCTATGGATCTATCGGTTGGATGATCCAGATCTATTCCACTGCCATTCTTCTTCTACCAACACTTAATTTTAATCTATGTCATTCATTTCTTTTACTTTATGCTATGCGACTTAATCTTAACCACCCATTTCCTTAAGCCTCATTCATTGATCTTATAGATCCAACGACTCCTATGCATCGTCACCTCATTTCTTTGTCCTTCCCTTTACTTCGTTTTTAGGTCATTTCTCGGTGTTTTCTGTGGTTTTAGGTTTACTTCAAGGTTTCAGGTCTTTAGTTGTTTTTCAATACAACTCCCTCTTGCTTAACTCCATGTACTCTTAATCATTGTCATCCCTAAACTTCACTCGGATCCTTTGATCGGATTCATCGATCAAAACTCGATCCTACATACTCCCCTTCTTCTTTGTGTTTTGCTCGAACCTCACCTGCATACATATGCTATGTAGAATTACAATAATTACATAAAATTCATAATTCCATACACACCATACAATTCAAAAATTGAGTTCTCTATATTGATAAATAAATATTTACACAGTTTCTTCTCTCGGGCCCGATTTCCAATATCAGTGACCTCTGTTTGACAATCTACCCGTAGGCTTACAGTCAACCTCTTCACCCTCTAACTCCCTAACTAACTAACTCTTTCTATGCCTTTTAGGCTTACATTTATACAAAAGGCTCTATGAACCAATTCTGGTTTAGATCCTTAATAATTTCAACTAAAACCTAAGAATCCTCTCAATCCTATAAATCATGAACTAATTCCTAATTCAAGATCTACATTTAATGTCCAAAGCTATCACTCCCTATGAACTCTTAACTATCTTGATTCTCTCATGGTCCCCTTCATTCGAGAACATTTACAATATGCCTCACAATACTTAATTAATTCCTATTCTAATTAAAATCACTCAAAATCCTAAATAATTACATTAATTTAACACGTAGGAAACCAACTTCCTTAAAATACAAGACCCCCTATGTCTACTAAAGTATAATGATAATTTTGAGTTGAATTCTCCTACATCAAACGATCAGTATGTCATGATATGAATTCATATTGTATGCCAAATTCAACATTTGTTGACCTTCAACTTTCCTCTTCATGTTATTTCTTTAAGGTTTAGTTTCTCTTAGTATTCGTTTATTTCTTGGATTGCATCAAATCGTTTCCTTTTTCTTAGTACATTTTAAATTGTTTGATGAAGTTTCTTTATATTGTAACCATATAGAGGTGTCTATTATTTCTTCCTCAACCTTATACCTTTCTTATGGTATATCCTACAAATTATTTAGGAACATTTGATGCCACCCACATACATCTCTATGGGTAATTTTTCTCCATTCTTCCTTGCATTGTTAATGTGGAATTCAAGTTCTTAGCTATATTTTAATAATGGGATGTCAACTTGGGTAGATAATTTACATATTTTGATTTTATCTATAAAATATGTGGTTACAGGTGTCAAATATTGAAATTGTGGAGCATTCACCCGACACCATTTTATTATTTTTTCTATGAGTTACTGAACAAGGTTTTTCATTCAAGAAAACTTGGTAATATTTTTGAAACCTTGTTGGTGTGAGTCGATGAATATTTTTTAAAAGTTCAAGCCAGTGTTTCTTTTAAGTCTATAGAAATTAAGTAGGGTGCTTTATTTCCCTTCTTTCCATTGGATATCAGCATGGTCTCTATTGAAAAGAATGAATAATGTTTTTTAATTAGAATGGCTTCTATCAACCAAAATTCCTTTGTGATTTACTCATTTTCCATGCACCATTTATATATTGTTGTTTCAAAGTTATGGCTGATTGATAATGATGAACCTTGTAATATTTTTTCTTATGTTTAATTTGATGTTATCTTCATGTTGATTCATGGCTTTGTATAATTTTCTAATTTCATATTTATCATCCCCAGAAACAGTATGTTCCTTACCATATTTAGGGTACAAGGGTGTTATTTTCCAACACTTTATTTTCAACGTGATTCTATCTCTTTCTAAGGATATAACAATTTCCATTATTTTTCCACATGTGTTACATGTCATTTTGTCGCATCCACTCAAAAGGAACGAAAACCGAGATCAATCAACATCCTGAACACTCTGTAATTATCCCTTTTTAAATCCCTAAGCATCACTTCTCCAAAAAGTCTGAGTTTCTGAATCAATTAGCTCAAAAGTAGTTCTTTTAGCCCCAATGCACCCTGCATGCATGTCCAACTACAATAGTTTCATGTTGCATAACTAAGCATTTGCATTGATCAACGAAAGTTTATCTACTATGGAATTTTGTTGATTCTATAATTTCGGGAAAATTAAAAAATATTTAGAAATATTCTCTTTCCAAAATCTTTTGAGGTGGTTTTAACCATTTACCATGGATCCCTCATATTTGTATCTCAAGCCTAGACTGGGAAATCCTAAACTACCACTTTCACCCTATAAATTTACTACCTCCTATAGAGTCTGGGTTGGCTTTTGGAGATTACTAGTGCCCTTATGATGTTGCCTTGAACTTAAGGAATTCATCCATTTATGCATTAGGGTTGAGTGTGAAGGTTTTCTTTGTGGAAAGGAAGGACAACACAATTGGGAGACATCTACAAAGTCAACTTCTATATATAGTTGTAACTCTCTTCTTGATTTATTAATTCAAAAGAACTTTGTTTTCCCATATTTGTGTCATGTTGATTCTTATGTATTTCAATGCCATTAAAAATCATTGATTAAAGATATTTGATTATCCTATGTGGATATTCTAGTCCCTTTGTTTGTTTTAGTCATTATTGCATGTTCCATTTATAGCATTAGGAGCTAGAGTTGGAGCTTACAAGCAAGGATAAGAAGAGGAATTACTACAAATTCTAGGTATGTCTCTTTTCTGTATTCTAATCTCTCTAAGGAAAAAATAGATATTTTTTTTTTTATGTTTTCTAAATCATACCACTAGATCTAGGGAGTTCACTTTTGTCCACAAAAGTGAATTTTCCATATAACAAATTGGTAACTCCACTGGGGAACGAGATTTCCCTTACTGGTTTCCTTGGCCTAAGCATTCTTTTACCCTTCAAAGCGACCTTAATTGGCCTATTCAGACAATGATTGACCTTAAGAAAACATAATTTTGAGATTGGTAGTGTTTTTTGTGTCGTCTTTTGAGAAAGTTATCCACAACACACTCTTTGTTCTAAGACAGCCCAACGTGGTCTCTCTTCTTTGTAAGTGTGATGGTTTTCACTGGTGCCTATTCTACACATGCGATGGTCCTATAGGATGCAAACAATTTTCATTTCTATCCCTTGCTCTGATTTATGTTTTGTTGCAGTGGTTGTTTCCTAAGTCTTTGAATTGGTCATAGTCTCTTTGAAGCCAATAGTGTGTTCAAATTTGAGTGTGATTGCCTTTGGTCACTACTCAAAGGTTTGTTTCATTTTATTCACAATTTCTTAGTGTTTTTCCTTTCATTTTTACAAAAACTTTGGGGGGGGGGGGGGGGGGTGGGGTGTGGGATGAATTGTGTATTAGTGTTAATCGTCTTTGAGTGTGATTTGATTGCCTTTTGATGAGAATTTGTTTGGTTTTTCTTTATTCTTATCAATTAGGGTTTGTGAATACTTGGGCTTGATTGCCGATTGGATGAAAGAATTTTCATATTATATTTGCAATCTGTGTGAGTTATTTTGATCAATGATCTAGCTTAATTTTCCATTTTTGAATTGCATTTAGGGCTTTGAATTGAATTGGATTTGTGAAATTCAAAGATATGGTTAGGAATCTCTTTGTTTGTTGCATCATTGATTATTTCATTATAGTTTTTCTCTTCCCTTTCATATATATATATATCTTCATTGAAAATAAAAGAGTTCTCATTGTCATACTAGTTGCATCATAGGGAATTTAAATGAACTTGTATCGAGATCCTCGAAATTGAAATGTAAGTTAAGATCAACTTCTAAAATTTATTCAATCAATCTAAGGAGCATTTGCAACATTAATTACACACATAGAGATCTAGGCTAGAGACATTTTCCAGTGTCTTTAAACGTAGGAGTTGTCGTTACTTGTTTGTGTTACATCCTAGGAGTAGTTGATATTCCATGTGCATAAGTATATCAAAATGTTCTCCACATACCTTCAGGTATATCAAATGGCGCTCCACATATGAAAATTATATTGGAATACTTCCTATCATACAAGACACATTAGACAACACTACTATGAACTGCGCTTCCACATACCTTCAGGTATATTTTGGAATTCCCCTATAGTTTGTTATCCTACCATACGTAATCGATTCAGTCACATTGTTATATGTGATACATTGAACACAACATTCGAGGATATTTCCTGCACATACTAGAAATGGTATTCTGTAGTTCACAATAGCTTGGTAAAAAAAATTCCTATTTTCCCTTATTTTATTTTATTTTGTGTCTTTAATTTATAAAATCAATTAATTAACCACGGAACAAAATCCTAACCATGAAAAAACTCCTTAGTATATCTTAGGTTGAGACTAATGGAAATATTTCCTGAGTCCACCAGTCAAGGAAATAGTTCTTGAGTCCACAAATTAAGGAAACCCCTCTAACGGGAGTCCTGGTACTTTTCCTTCTTTTGGAAATATTGGTGCTCCTTACATGGAAACATTGTCCCTTCCTCGATTTACCATTGGTTTACTAGTTTGGTTATTTTCAACCTCCTTGGTTCTAAATGTCCAAACTGCTTCTCAACCAAGTAGTCCTCCACCTAAACAACATCAACCTCAAGTTGATCCTAAGGTTGACCCTTTGCCCTATTCACCTATTGTTTCTTCATCCTTTTCTTCCTCCTTGTCTGGTGAAAGTCTTGCTTCTAGTAACTAGGAAGCTAAGAAGAAGAAGAAAAGGATGAACAAGAAGAAGGAAAATAAGTAGGGGGAAACTAAGAAACATTTCTATGAATGAAACTAATGTTGAGAAACCTTCCAAAAAGCCTCGTAAAGTTAAATTCCCTTGCATTATTTGTAAGGGACACCACCTTCTTATATATTTCCCTCGTATCCCATAGGTATTAGAAGTATGGTCATCACATCAACCCTTGTCATCAACCTCTGGAGATCATGCTAGTGATAAACCATCAACTAGTGATAGTAAGGTCCATGGGAAAAAGGGAAAAGTTAAGTTTCCCTGTAGGTTATGTCAAGGGAATCATATTATTCACCTTTGTCCTTATAAGAATGAAGATGCAAAAGTATTGGAAAACCCTATGGCTTCTTAGCCATGATTTCTAGCTAGTTACCGGAAGCTTTTCCGCAATCCTCCATTAGTTGATGAAGTGATTGATTCAACTCCATCTTCATTCAATCCAACTGTGTCTGAATGTGAATCCCATGAGTCCATTCCCAACCAACCATTGGTTGAGAAAATGGTTGACTCAATTCCACCTTCAATTGATCGTACTTTTCCCATTGAGAGTAAGGTTCATACCGCTCATGTTGTTCTCATTCCTTCAAATCCTTTCAAACAAGGGAGCATTTCTCCTGTTCTCGCGGAACCCCCTCCAAGTAATGACTCACTTGGTCATACTATTCAAAAGGTAAAATTAAGTCAACCCGTTTATAGCATGCCACAAATGCCAATTAGTCAGCCTGTTCCAGGAATGATGCAAATTACGTCAGGGAAACCGTTACAAGGAATACCCCAAGCTCTTGTTGGTCAGACATCAACCATACAACAACCTTATCCAAGAAAATACTTCCAAGGTCAACCTTTTCAACAATATCAAGGCATTCTTGGGACTTGACAACTTGGTATGGGTTATCCTAATTATTAAAACAATCCATATCAAGGTGGGATGAAAATTTCAATAGCCCAACCCATCTTGTCCTATCCTGGATATCCCTCACTAACAGTAAACCTTACCCCACAAGGTTACTGAGCTACCTAGGTCCCAGATTAGAGTTATTTGCTTGTGTAAAGCTCCTTACAAAATGAAACAAGGTTCCTGAAGTAGAGTTATGTTTCTTGTGTCAAGCTCCTTAAAAAATGAAACAAGGTTCCTAGAGTAAAGTTAATTTTCTTGTGTCAATCTTGTTACAAAATGACACAAGGTCTTAGAGTAGAGCTCCTTTTATTATGTCAAGCTCCTTAAAAAATGAAACAAGGTTCCTAGAGTAGAGTTCCTTTTCATGCGTCAAGCTAGTTAAAAAATGAAACAAGGTCCCCTGAGCATAGTTATTTTATTGTGTCAAGCGAATTAAAAAATTAAACAAATCTCCCTTCAAGTCGATCCTTTCACTTGATCTTGTAAATAAACCTTTATTCCATCTGCATATTAGTAACCAGTAATCTACTTAGGTGAATTAAATGAAGCTTAGGGGGCATGTCCTTAGAATTCAGTTATTATGTTTAGGGCATGAAAACCAATCTCAAGGATAGTTTTCCTTTTTTCTAATCTTGTGTAAAAAAAAAAAAAAAACTACTCTCAAGCATATTTTTTCCTCGTTTCAAGCTTGTGTGAAAATGAAACTACATTCAAGTACTCTCAAGCATAGTTTTTTCCTTATTTCAAGTTTGTGGAAAAACAAAACCAATTTCAAGCATAGTTTCCCACATTTCAAACTTATGTGAAAAATGAAACCATTCTCATCCTATACCTTGTGATTTCCATTTCTTATCAGTATGCTTCTACAAGATGAGCCTTGGTTTTCTCATTCCATCGTCATCATCTGCTTGGTCAATCATACGCTTTCACTTGGTCATTTTACCCTTTCTCGAGGAACAAATGCAATGAGTGGTCTTCTTAGCTATCCTCTTGAACTTTGTGTGTTTTAAGTAGTTCCATCATGATCGGAACCAATTTCTACCCTTTGTACCACTCGTTCCTCTAGGAGGAGTCCTCTTTAAGCTCTTTTCAGACTCCCAAAATATGAAAAGATTGTCGAGCACTTGTCTTTTCAAACTTTTTAAAGTAAATTAAAAAAATTCTGCCCAATATAAGTTTAACCCTTTTCTGAACTGGGATAGACTATTTATGAAAAAGGAATACTTTAGTCAAACATGAATAAAAGGTTCTTCTGAGTATAGTCTTATGTCTTTTAAGACTCAAGAGACTAAATTTACGAAAAGGAACTTTTGGAGTTTTAATTTTTGCCTCTTTTTCAAACTATCTAAACATGAAAAAGAAGTCGAGTTACACCTTCGTTGGACTCGTAAAAACATCAAACAACATTGGACTAGTTGAGCATGACAAGACCTAACCACTCCTTCTCAGGGTTCATTAAATATGCTCAGAAGGATTCATCCGAAGGATGAACTTATAAATCAAGCATATGTTATCCTCCTCAAGTTTGTCAAAAATAAAGAGGTAATGACTAGAAATGGTTGGAAATTTGGGAAAATGGGGTATTTAACCTATTAATGGCAGTGAGTTTCTCTTGAACATGATACTCTTTCACTTCATCACTATCTTTATCGGGTTGGGAAATCTACTTGCCTCTTTGGTTAATCACACCATAACTAAAACTTCCTAATCGGTTTTTGGTCAACAATGCCAACTCCATATAGTGTCACTGATATGTTCAAGAGAAGTCCAATAATTGACATGTACTACAATACCTTAAGCCTCATTTCATGTCATTCACTCCTGAACCAACTCTACATCAGCATCATTCTATCTCAAATCTTGCTACCCGTTTCATTTCGTTGATGAGGGATACATTAAGGCCATTAAGGCCCTGCTGTGATAGGTCACTTCCTGTCAACATCAACTCATTGTCTAGGAATTTGACTTAGAAAATCCTTTAAGAATCTTGGAGGTTGCATACATCAACGGAAAGTTTTCTCACTCTTGGTGATAGGTCCACATCATTGGCTTTCGACTTGAAGATTATGTGTGGTGTTTGATTTCAACTCATTCATTCACACCACATAGATTGTACTATGGTACCTTGAGAGACATTATCATTATCAATGGTTTATCTCACATATGTTAAGAAATTACATCATTGGTTGCTAATCAGATGATGTCTACCATGTTGGAATCCAATTCATTTATTTGCATGGTCAGAATCGTACTATCGAGTGACGAGGTAGAAGACCGAGGATCTAGCTCCATCCAATTAGGCTACAATTTCAGGCTTCATACAATATTATGAAGTATGATGGATATGATAATTCAAACAATCATCCAAACATGGATACACATTCTGTCATTAGTGGATGAGACTTTTTTTATCATTGTACATGTAATATTGGCTTATATGTTGAGCATGGGTATGCCTCCCTTAGTAGTGATATCATGATGATAATATGTATTAACAATGTAAATTTTGAAATGGGAACTATAAACTCAAAATGGGAACTTTGGCAAAAAAAAACCCGTAAAAACCTCAAAAACAGTGCAAAAACGAAAAGTGTTGATGTTGGAATAACACTTTTTTTTTCTAGGGTAAATTTTCAACATGCTTTAAAAATGGCGGTGAAAACCATTTTTTTGTGCAAAAATTGTCCAAAAAATACCCTCAAAACAAAAAGTGTTGATGTCCGAATAACACTTTGCAAAAAACACCCTCAAAACGAAAAGTGTTGATGTTTGAATAACACTTCTTTTTTCAATGGTAAATTTTGTGAAAAATACACCTTAAAAAAAAAGCGTCGACACTAGAATAACACTTTTTTTTCGAGGGAAAATTTTCAACATTTCGAAATAATGGCGTAAAATATTTTATCATGACTCTGAAAAACATTAAAATTTCAAAAGAATATTGAAAACATAATTAAAAAAAAATTAAAACAATGAAAAAACACAAAACAAAAAAAAGTTTAAAAAAAATAACAAAACATAAATTAAAATATATATTAAAACAAAACATAAAATTAATTTTAAAAAAAAATCGAGTAGATAAAAAAAGACAAAAAAATAATAAATAATAAAAAAAAAAATAATCATAAAAACTGGTTAAAAAAAATAACCTATAAAATATAAAAATTAAAAAAACTAAAAAAAATAAAATTATAAACAAATAAATAGTAAGAAAAATATATTTAAAAGAAATTTATCTTGTAAGGCATAAAAAAATTTGGGAAAAAAAGAAAACAAAAATATGGAAAAAAAAACTATAAAATTAAGCAAAAATTAAAAAAAAAAAAGCAATGATTTTCTTAAAGATAACTCTGGAGCGCACTCAACCTTGACCTAGCTGCCCCTGCTTCTACATAACCTCCCTCGGAAGCCTCCAGCTGCTGAGGCCAACCAGAAAGAGAGTAAAGAAAGCTCTACGTGGTTAGCCTCTTCATCTGGTAAAAATCTGAGTCCTCCAGCATGGACGCCGAAGGGGGCCCTTGGCTTCCCCTCCCTCCTGAGATCATTTCCTTCAAACAACTAGTAGCCTCCTACGGCAAAAGCAAAGCAACCCTGAACCAGCAGAAGTTTGTTAAGAAATCCAAATCCATCCCCTCTGTAGAACTTCCTGTAGAACACCTGTGCCGAACTGCGCTAAATCTAGTAGAACGCGGGCTTATTGGTCAATTTACAAGCCTCTGGCCCTCTCCCAAAGCCATTGATGGATGGGTCTAGAGAAAATGGAGGCCCCTTCTCTCTGAAGGAATCTGAAGTCATTTGGTATGCAGAGGATATTATGTGTTTGTCTTTGAATCAGCAGAAGATAGAGATCTTATCTTCTGAAACAATCCATATTGCATGGGCCCCCAAAGGCTCTATCTGAAGAAATGGACACTGGACATTGATCCCTCCCAGGGTACTCCTTCAGCCATTCCTATCTAGGTAAGGTTACCCCACCTACCACTTCATTGCTGGAACTCGGAATCCATGGAAACAATTGGGAACAAACTAGGAAAATACATTGATAGGGCTGAAAGGAGAGAACAATACTCGTGTGCCAGAATATGTTTTGAAGTCAATCTGGAGATAGGGTTGCCTGAGGCTATTAATCTTAACATAGCTGGTTTGTCTCACATTCAAGAACTTGATTATGAACAACTTCCCTTCAAGTGTCGACACTGTCACGGATTTGGTCACTTCACTCGAAACTACAAGAAGAAAGTTGAGGTAGAAACAGAAAAAGATAAGGGCAATTAGTGGACACAAGCCTAAAAACCAGGCACATCGAAACAAACCAACAGAGAGAAAAGGAAAGGAGGGAATCCAAAGAATGGAGGACCCACCATTAGGAAGAGCTTACCCGAAGATCAGGACACAACAAATGCCACCATCTCTTCAAATCCTTTTGCTGCACTAATCCCTCCAGATGACCAACTAGAACTTGAAGAGGGAGAGGTACAACAGAATATGGAATAGATAGCATACGCAGAAATAAACTCAGGCCCACAAGAACAAATGGGAGAATCCAATACAGAAATCCCTTGTGTAGATGCAACCTAGCAGGAAAATCAAGATCCTCTAGCAGGCGCCATTTCTCCACCCTCATATGCAGAAATGACTAAAAAGAAAAAGTTGATAGACAGTCCTGGTTCTTCTGAAGATGATTCTTTCGAGCGACCCAATAAAAAGGTAGGAAGGAAGTCTAGCAAGGAGATCAGAGAAGAAGAGGTAGAATGAATAAATATGTAGGGTAGTTAGTCCACAATTGAAATGTCACTACGCAGAAACACAAGGACCTGATCCACAAAGGGAGGGTCTACTCCTTCCTTCCCTAGTAAATAATGTAGATTGTCTCTTGGAATGCAGGGGCCTAGGGAACCCTATGAAAGCTGAAGTAGTAAAATATTTATTAATAATGGAACCCTCAGATATCCTCGATAGAAGAAGGTTCTCTTCTATCGTTAAGTCAAACCAAGTGGAAAAAGAACTCAGGAAAAGCAGTCAACGCCTGAGGTACTTCAAGGGTCCTTGCATCCTTATGGCCAGAGGATATGTTTCAGCTGAAGAGCTCCTTCGCAACCCAACACTGGATATACACAGATCTTCTACACCTCCCAAGTAAGACTTATTTATCTCTCTTCAATCTATATGTTCCTGTTAATTTTCTGGAAAAGAAGGACTGTTGGTATACTCTCATATTTTCTAGAAATCTACTGCCCCCCAAACATCATTCTGGTAGGGGACCTTAACATCACACTAGATCCTAATGAGAAAAAAGGTGGAGTATGGGGTAAAGATCCCTTCCATGTCTCGGTGGAGTCTCTGATTCTCCAATGGGACCTACTCGACCTTAAACCCAAGAAAGGTCGTTATACCTGGACCAACAATATAGTTGGTAATGCCAACATTGCAACTCGTCTAGACCGGTTTCTAGTTCAAAGTACTTTGATGGAGGGGAAGCATTTAATCTCTTCAAAAGTCCTTCCAAAAATAACATTTGACCACAATCCCATCTCGCTGCCGATAGAAAAAGAGGAGGACTTGGGACCTCTTCCCTTTAGATCTAGCCCTCTATGGGTTTCAAGAGAGGGCTTTATGGACATAGTGACTCTCGCTTGGTCGCAACTAGTTGAAGGATCCCCAAATTTTGTGTGGGAGCAAAAGCTCAAGCACACTAAGTTTTCTCTAAAATCCTGGGCAAAAAAAAAACCTCTATCCACTCCAACAAGCACTAAACAAAAGGCTGTACAGACTCTAGTTGAGATTCAATTAGGCATGGAAGGAACTGAAATCACTAAAGCTCAGTTGCTCCTTGAAAAAAATGCCCAGTTAAACTCTTTTCTTTCCTTTTGAAAGGAAGAGGAATACTGGTGCCTTAAGTCTTACAGCCTCTGGCTACAAGCTGTAGACAGAAATACAACTTTCTTTCATAGACAATGCAGAGCTCGTCTCTCGCGGAATCACATTTCAGAAATATCCACCAGTGAGGGGGATGTTATTAAAGGACAATTGCTCATATCTCAGGCCGCCACATCCCATTTTCAACATCTGTTCCAGGAGGATGGTTCTTTTGATGAAGACCTGGCTTCTAACTTTTTGTCAAAAATCCCCTCACTTGTCATATTTAAATGATGGGTTATTGAAGCCTTTTACAGAAAAATAGATAGTGGAAGTCATTTTGTCAATGGATCCAGATAAAGCCCCTGGGCCAAATGGCTTCACCATTCATTTTTATAGAGCTTGCTGGAATGTAGTAAAGCTCAATCTCCCTAGAATGGTAATAGCCTCTCAAAAGAAAGCCAAAGTGGGAGGGTGCACCAACTCCACCTTCCTTGCCCTAATCCTGAAAGAAGTTAACCCTGAGACTCTTGACAGATTCTGGCCTATCTCTCTCTACAATGCCTCCTACAAGATGCTTGCCAAAATCTTAGCCAATAGAATCAAGCCTCTATTAGGGAACCTAATCTCCCCTCTACAAGGCAGTTTTGTCAAAGGAAGACACCTCATAGAAAATGTGATCCAAGTGCAAGAAGCCCTCCACTCCAGCCACACTCGGTAGGAAAAAGGCATGCTCATCAAGCTGGATATGTCAAATGCTTTTGACCGGGTTAAACTTTCATTCCTTTATAGAATCCTTCTCTCCTTTGGTTTTGGTTCTAAATTTGTCAATTTGATAAACGCCTGCACTCACAGACCTTGGATAGTGCCCCTGGTCAATGGAAAACCTGCTGACTTTTTTCAAGCTTCAAGAGGGCTTTGCCAAGGGTGCCCATTGTCACCCTTTCTTTATATCTTGTTGGCATAACCCCTAAGAAGAAAGCTAACAGTGGAAATGAAATCAAGCTCTATCCCAGGCATCAAGGCAACAAGAGGAGTTGACCCAATAAATCATTCCCTTTTTGCAGATGATTCTCTCCTTTTGGGAGGTGCATCAATTAATATAGCAAAAGCTTTCAAAGTAATTCTTTGTCACTATTGCTCAATCTCAGGATCATTGATCAACAAAATAAAAAGCATTATCTACGGCTGGAATGTAGATCATCCATCTATCCTTTGAATTGCCTGCACATTGGGTTTCCCTGGGTATGACAAATGGGAAAAGATCAAATACCTAAGCCTTCCCTTAACCCTAGGACAAAGCCCTCCCTCCTTCTGGACGGAAGTAATAAGCATGATAAAAGAAAAAATAACATACTGGGGAGGCCAATGTCTTACAAAGGCTGGAAGATGGTTTTGATAAAGGCAGTCCTCTCTGCTTTCCCCATATTCCAGTCTTCCCTCCTACTAGCACCCAAGACTATCACAAAACAGATCTCCAAGCTCTTCCAGGACTTTCTTTGGAATGGAGGCAAGGGCAATCAGAGCAATTTACATTTGGTAGGTTCAGATATCCTAAAAAGAGCACTCCAGCAAGGCGAGTTACACATATGAGATCCAGGCCTCGAAAATCTGGCTTTTGGTGGAAAAATCATATAGAAACTGTATGCAGATAAAAATAATCCTATCAGTAAGATCCTCTAGAAGAAATACCTAAAGGGAAGCTCACTGAGAAACCTCACAACAACATCTACTCCAACAGGAACAACAATATGGAATTTAGTCAGAAGAAGCATTGACCATGTACAACAACATTTATACTGAATTCCAGGCAATGGACAAAGAGAATTAATATGGGAGGATACTATACAAGGAATGCCCCTTTGGCCACCCTAAACTCCTGCAATGATATAAATATCTGGCTAGTGAACAAAGGTCTCCTTCGGCTAGCAGATATTTGTTCTTGGGACAGCAAAGGGAACTGGGCAAGATGGACTTTTCTAGGGGTTCCCGACCACTTGGAATCCAAAAAAACTTGTTATGTGCATCATTCTCTGGCCTCACCCCTGTCCATCACTCATCCAAAGATAAATGGGGGCGGAGAAGATCCAAAATATATACACCAGCTCAAGGATTCTCCTCTTTACAAGCTATACATTCCCCTTTGCTAACACCGAAGCTCTGGAAATCTGTTTGGTCCCCCTTTAGTCTACCAGAGGTGAATTTTTTCACTTGGTTACTCATGCAAAAAAAGGCTCTAACAGGAGAAAATCTGACGAAAAGAGGATTCCATGGCCCCTTTAGATGCAACCTATGTAATTCTGCTATCGAAACCTTTGACCACTTAATGGTTGACTGTGATTTCACACAAGAAATCTAGAAGATGGTTCTCCACGGACTTAGTGTCCCCCCCCCTCCCAGATATCAGTCGTTGCCCTCTTCACCTCTTCGGTAGATCAAAACACAGAGAAAAAAACTAAAAATGCAGTCTGCAAAAACATTCGGCAAGCTATTCCAAAATGCCTTCGATGGAAAGTATGGTTGGCTAGAAACGATTGCATTTTCAACAATAGGCTCCTGAACTCAGTGGAAGTGGCTGCCAAAGTTAAAGCCATCCTATTGGAAATAGTAGATAAAATAGTATTTTCCTCCCCTCTACCACCAAAAGCTTCTGAGTGGATAGAATTCTATGCGTTAGGTGAAAGGAAAGATACAGTCAGCAAACCGATGAATGCTCCAACCTGGCGATTGCATCTCACTAAAGGTAACTTTCTCAAGTGGTGGCAGGGGACCTCAAAAGCCACTATCTTCTTTGATGGAGTGTCCAAGGGGAACCCAGGAACTACAGGTGTAGGAGGATTGGTTCTCTCCCTAGATAGATCAAATAAAACTAGCTTTAGTTGGGGTCTAGGCATAAGTTCGAACAATAAAGCAAAGAGTTACAGTCTCTTAAAAGCATGCCAGATTGCGAAGGAGCTAGGATATAAAACAATTCAAATATTCAAAGACTCGGTGCTTCTTATCAATATCTTAAACTCCAAAGATTGTTTTCATAGCCCTGCTTTAAACAAAACCTTGCAGTGAATTCGAAACTTATTAAAAGAATTTGACACAGTCCAATCATACCACATTCTGCGGGAATTAAATAAGCAAGCAAATTCGCTGGAAAACAAAGGTTGTCTGCTGTCCTAAGGAAATCTCAGCCTTAATGGAGGACCCCGCTTGACTCATCCCTTTCCTTAATTATCTTACAGCTGACAAATCTACTCTCACTGGCCCCAATATTCAAAGTGAGATTTGTTTTAGGAATTCAACAAGTCACATTCAAGAACGCCATGCAAAAAGCAGAATGAACAACAAGCATAAGGAACAACTTCAGAAGGAACAACAGCGGAAGGAACAGCTAGAAAAAGGAATAGCAAGCATAAGGAACAACAGCAGAAGGAACAACGAGGAAAGGAACAACAAGTAGAAGGAACAACATATAAAAGGAATAGCAGCAGAAGGAACAACTGCAAAAGGAACAGTAAGCCGAAGGAATAACAACAAAAGGAACAACATTCGAAGGAACAACAAGTATAAGGAACAGCTGCAGAAGGAACAACAGTAAAGGGAGCAACACTCGAAGGAACAACAACCCAAAGGAACAACAAACAAAAGGAACAACAACAGAAGGAACAACATCTAAAGGAATAGTAAACAGAAGAAGGAACAGTAAAGAGAAGAAGGAACATCAACCAGAAGGAACAACAAGCATAAGGAACAACAAGCTGAAATTACAGTAAGCAGATGGAGAGGCAAGCACAAGGAATAACAAGCAAAACGACCAATGTTATGTAAATTTGCTTTTCTAGAGGGACAATATGTAAGGCAGTATTCAAGAATAACTAAAGATCTCAATGAATTTTTTAATATAAGCAATGGAGAAGGGACTACGTTCCTAGATCACTCTCATTGCTCAGTTTTTTTAAGTTACAGTCGATTGTAATAGGAGCTTGCTCCACCTTTGACAATATATCCATTACCCATTTTTGTAAAAAAAAAAACAAAAAAAACAAAAACAAAAAACAAAACAAAAAAAAACACATTAACAAAAAACTAAAAAAAAAAGTGAAAATTAAAAACAAATAGATTTAAAAAAATAATAATAATAATATATACACAAAAAAATTTAAAAACCACTAAAATAAGATTAAAAACATTTAAAAAAAACCTAAAAAAACAAAATATACTCAAATAAAAAACAGAAAACCAAAAACCAATTAAAAAGTAAAAAAATATATTGTATTTTCAAATTAAAAAAAAAAAACAAAAAAACAAAAACAAAAGCAAAAAAAAACAAAATCACTTAAATTTAAAAACTAATATATATTAAAAAAAATAAAAACATTTAATTTTTTTTATTAAAAAAACAATTTCAAAACCATTTAAAAACAAATATTTTTTACTTAAAACAAAATAAAAACTTATTAACATTTTTTATTAAATAAACTTTTTTTTTTTTTAAAACAAATATTTAAAAAAAATAAAAAATCATGGCTGCACCACCATGGAAGGCCGGACCGCGCGGGGTGATTCTATGGAATCGCCCCAATTTTGATGGTACAAGGGTAGCCCTTGTACCATCATATATATAGTATTATATATATTGTGTGGATGTATCTTCGATCCTTTTTTTTTTTCTTTTTTTGACCTTGATAGGGGGTTATGTACATTTTTTGGTGGCGCAGCCCTGGGCGGAGGAGGCTACATGCAGCCCTCCACCCATGGTCGCACCAACCATGGCAGTCGGGCGTGAAACATTTTTTTTTTAATTAGTTAAAGTTTAAAATTTAATTTGTTAAAAAAAAAATTAAAGTTTATTTAAAAAAAAAACTAAAAACGATATTGCAATTTCTGGTTTTGTCGGAGCTAATGGGAGAGCGGCGATGGCGATGGAGAGTTAGGGTTTTGGGCCTAGCACAACTGGCCTTTGGTTTCCCTGGCCTCGGGCAGGAGCAGGAGGCCACGCGAGCACCTGGGAGAAACGAGTAACGGGATAGTAACACTTAGAGCAGAACGGAAACCTCTGGACAGAGCAGACTGAGAGGTATGAAGGAAGTAAGTGGGGGGGGGGAGAGATCCCCTCCTATAAAGAAGTTACAGCAGGGGAATCGAGCCGTAATGGGACAAACGGAAGTCAGGGAAACCGAAGTAAAAACGCGCTGATGATGGGGGAAGAATGGCAGGCGAGGATGGGGTCCAAATGCTTACTGAGGGCATCCAAAAAACTCAAGTTCGTAATCCTGAACAACAAATTAGAAGATTACAGAAACTACATGAAAGATCATGCCTTGATCTGCAAATTTATAGGAATGTGGCCATCTGAGAAAGATCTGATGAAATGGATCCAGTAAAAGTGGAATCCGAAAGGCCATATAGACCTTAAATTGGGGGAAAAAGGTTTTTTCATAGTGGTGTTCACAATCCTAGAAGACAAGGATAAGGTTTTTGAAGGAGGTCTGCATTTCTTTAACAATGTAGGTCTTTTCATGAGACAATGGGAAGAATGTTACAACATAGAAAAAGAAAAGATGCTTGCAGCACCAGTCTGGGTTAGGTTATTTGGGCTTCCGATAGAGTTTTGGGACCGAGAGATTCTAGAAGGAATTGGGAACTCAATAGGTTCCTTTGTGAAGGTAGCAGAGATGACAAAGAGAGGTAAGTACACCTCTTATGTTAGGATCTATGTTTACATGAATGTCACAGAGCCCCTACCAGACCACATTGAAATAGAGTATCACGATGAATTTTGGCAGCAACCAGTGGATTATGAACACATCCCATTTAGATGTAGACGGTTCCATGAATACAGCCATCTATTTAAACATTGTCCTCTAAATGATAGCACCTACCCATCAAACTAGGATGAAGAAAGGAAAAAAACATATCAGGAAGGGAGGAGGAATGAGAAAAACAATGGGGGGTTTACGAAAGTACTGAGAAATACAAGAGCACAAAAGGGAAAGAGGGGATCTAATCCCTCATATCCAGAAGCTAAGCAGAAAACCCAAAACTAGTTTGAAGTGTTGCGTGACCTGGAAATGGAAGTGGAAGAAGAAGAAGAGGATGCAGAGACAAGAGAAGCTCAGAAAGAAGACAGGAAAGAAACTAAGGGAAAGGAAAAAATAGCAATGGAACAGGAGGGAGAACAGGCAGACCAAGAACAAGGCCAAACCCAAGACCAAATCCAAATGGAAATAGACCCGCAACAGGAACAAGAAGGAGAGGAAGAAAAGATTATGAGGAAACTGATACAGGAATGGAAACACCTGGATGAGAGATTTATACCAGAGGACCAAAAACAACTTTATAAGGATATGTTCCAAAGGTACAAGGAGAAAAGAGGAAGAGGGATTGCAAAACAACCTGAGCATCTCGGATCACAAGGAGACCAGAACATGGATACAGGCCTAACAGGGAAAAGCCGAAGGAAAAGCGAAAGGAGACCCATGAGTGAGACCATTCAGATGGTAGGTGATATGTTGGTGAATTCAGGGAAGGTGATACCTCTATCGGAGGTCTTCCAACAACCCCACAAACTTTTGCAATGATTATTACAACTTGGAATATCAAAGGACTGAACAGTAAAGGGAAACATAGATACTTGAAAGAAAGGCTTAAAAGGGATAAGCCTGTAATAATGTTAATCTAGGAAACAAAAGTAAAATAGGGCAAGCTAAGATAAATAATGAATAAATTCAAGCCGCATTACGAGATTATGGGGCAAGGCGCATCAGGCAGTGCTGGAGGAGTAGCAATAATGTGGAATCCAAAAGAGGTACAATTTGAAGACTGGATGAGTTTGCCCCGTATACTTTCAGGGAGATTCAGAATCTTAGGATCGCAAGAGTGGATTTTACTTTCAAATGTATATGGACCCATATCTAGAACGAGCGCAAGATCTTTCTTCAAAACCTGACGGCCTTGCATGGTCTCTTTCCAACGATCCCCTAGGTTGTGGGTGGGGACTTTAATATGATGAAGTCTCTAAAGGAGAAAAGAGGAGGAATCATAAGAACTAAGAGCAATATGGAAGCCTTTGGAGAATGGATAGAGGCACAAAGGCTAGTGGATATTCAGACGACTAATGGAATCTATACATGGAATAATAGAAGAGGAGGCAGAAATCAGAAAGCATCCAGATTAGATAGAATCCTCTTGTCAGAACAGATCCTAAACTGGGACATTTACATTGAAGCAGTAATTCTTCCAGGGATGGGATCTGACCACTGGCCGGTGAAAATGGAATTAGACATAAAAGCGAGCTCGAAAAGAAAACCCTTCAGATTTGAAGCCTTTTGGCTTAGAGATCAAAATTTCATGAAGAAAGTGGGAAAATGGTGGCGACAAAGCGAGCAAAGAGGAAGGAATAGGATGCAGACCTTCCAACTGAAACTAAAAGAAATAAAATGAAAAATCAAGAAATGGAACAAGGAAGAATTTTTCCATATACTAGAAGATAAATAGAGGCTAGAGTAGAAGATGGAGTTGATCCAACAAAATATAATAATCTCCGGCAGAAACGAGGACTTGGCTAAAGAAGAGGGAATCCTAATAGGGCAAATAGAAGAAAGACACAAACAAGAAGAAATCATGTGGCGGCAGAAATCCAGGGTTAATTGGTTAAGGGAAGGAGAAAGGAACACTAAGTTATTTCACCAAGCTATGATTCAAAGAAGACAGAGAAACTGAATCTTCTCAATTAAAAACGAACATGGAAGAAGAGCCACTCAGCACGGCGAGATAGAACAAGATCTGGTCAAACACTTTAAGGACCTCCCGACAGAGCCAAATGTTGATAGAGAGGAAGCTATTGAAAGAATGTGTACTGAAATCCCAAGCAAAATCACTAGAGACCAAAACCTAGCTCTGATGAGGGCAGCCACCTTGGAAGAAGTTGAATAGATAGTAAAGGGAATGAAAAAGAATAAAGCCCCAGGCCCAGACGGTTTTACAACAGAATTCTATCAGGCAGGTTGGGACTTCCTGGGCCAAGACATCCTTAGGGCTTCAGACCTATCACCCTCTGTAATGTGATATACAAGATTATAGCCACTCTTATAGAAAAACGTCTCAAACTGATTTTATCTAGTATTATCTCCCCTAAGCAAACAGGATTTGTCGAGGGCTGGCAAATCCTGGATGGTCTGGTGGTCTCCCAAGAAATTGTGCACTCCCTAAAAGTCAAAAAGTCAGAGGGCATGATGATTAAACTTGATCTTTCCAAAGCCTATGATCAATTGAACTGGAAGTATCTGAAAGGAATTCTAAAAGCCTTTGGGTTTTGTGATAGATGCATTGAATGGATTTCTTCGATTATTTATTCTACCATCTTTTCTATCCTTGTGAACGGCACTCCATCCCAACCTTTTAAAGCCTCCAAAGGTCTTTTTCAGGGGGATCCTCTGTCACCTTTTCAGTTCATTATAGCAGTAGAAGGATTAGGGAGATACATCAAGAAAGAAGTAAGAGAGGACAAGCTCAAAGGAATCAAAATGTGGGGCAATAACCTTCGCATTATTCATCAGCAATTCGTTGATGACATTATGTTGTTCTGCAATGTATCTCTAAGGGAAGCCTATAGAATCAAAGAAATTCTAGACCTATTCATGACAGCTTCTGGTACTCAAATTAATAATAACAAATCTTGCATGTATTCATTAATATAGCTGTAAACATCAGAAATTTCTTATCGAGAACTTTGGGATTCCATTCTGGAGATCTACCAACTAGGTATCTTGGAACCCCCTGGCTTTAAACCCCTTGAGAATGGAAAATTGGCATTAAACGCTGGAAAAAATATCGAGAAGACTAGAAAACTGGTCTTTTAGAACCCTGAACTTTGCGGGCAGAACGGTTCTTGCAAAGGCAGTTTTACAAGCTATACCCATATACCAATTATCTGCCATGGAAGCCCCGAAAGGAGTCTGCAATAAAATGACAGAGACATTCAAAAAATTTATATGGGGAGGACAAAAGGACCAAAGGAAATGGGCATTAGTATCTTGGAAGGAAGTGGTGAAAAACAATATGGAAGGGGGACTTGGCCTTCGAGACCCTTATATTCTAAATCAGACAATGGGAGCGAAGCTATGGTGGCATTGGATGAACGAAGGAAATGATCTCTGGAAAAGAATATGGACAACAAAATATAACATGCCCACCAAAATAGAAGATCTTCTAAGGATAAGGGACACTCCAAGAGGATCGACAGTGTGGAATTTGGCTAGCCACAACAGAGGAATGATAAACAGGCATGCGTTTTGGTAGATTAGGGATGGCAGCTTAGCAAGATTCTGGGAGGAGCCCTGGAAACAAAGGGAAAGATTAAATGAAATACAAGCCCTAAGCAATCTAGGTTGAGAGGTAGCTGAGAAAGGTATGATCCTAGTAAAGGACTTCTAGAAGATAGTAAGTCCAGATGAAGCATGGAGAACTTGAAAGAAAGTGGAAGAATGGAGGAAACATATAGAGGAAGAATAGGCAAAACTCTACCAGAAGGAAATGCAGACAAGGAGAAGCTCGACGAGGTCAGGTCCGGACATCTGGAGATGGGGACACACAATTAAAGGGACCTTTTCAATAAAGGAGGCTTATCATATTATGACAAATAGAGAAGCATGAGATATGACAAAGCTATTGAAATAGATTTGGAATAGTAACTGGTAGCCGAAAGTGATCCATTTCATATGGCTGGTAGCCAAAGGTCGGATTTTAACCTGGGACCAACTCCAAAATAAGGTACTCAAGGACCGCCTAGATGCCCCCTTTGCAAACAAGATCAGGGAACACAAGAACACTTGTTGAATACATGTACAAAATCTCAAAAACAATGGGAAAAGGTTAGGTGGCTCTATGGGAAATCCAACAGAGATCAACAGAGTATTAAAAATACCATCATAACCTGGGGTAGTGGTCAATTCAAAAGCCCTGTGGTGAGGAGAGCCTGGAGCTTGATAGCAGGACTGAATATGTGGATGATCTGGAAGGAAAGAAATAGAATAATCTTCCAGGATAGAGAAATGACACAAGATCAGCTGCGGGAGAAAACCATAAATCGTACCAGAGAAACCATACTCGCAGATACCTGGAAGGGAGAGGACTGGGAGGTAGAACAGGAAGAAGAATAGATCCTTAAAAAACTAAACTTGAACCAAGGAATGTTAGCACCTCAGCTGTGGAAAGAACCTAGGAGGGACGATAATGGCATCAACCAATTCTCCTCCCCCACAAATGGTTTCATAAAGTTGAATTTTGACGGGGCCTCAAAAGGAAACCCTGGTCCAGCAGGGATTGGTGGGCTGTTTAGGGATGATCAGGGAAGAACAAGATGGATTTATGCAGACAATGGAGGGATCATGAGAAAAAACAAAGCAAAATTGATGGCTATGCGCCAAGGCCTAAAAATTGCAATAAGGAATGGCTATAATAAACTGGAAGTGGAAGGAGACTCCCTAATGGTGATACAAGCTCTTAGGAAACTCAACAATGGGATCGCATGGGATAAAGTATCTCAGAGTTAGAGGACGTCTAGTTTAATCCAAGAACTGGAAAGTATTTTGGGTAGATTTGACTACTTGATTATTAGGCATGCTAGAAGAGAAGCCAACAAAGCGGCTGACTTCTTGGAAAACTGGGGATGTCAAGAACTCAGGGAGAAAATGGATAATATATGGATGACACATGTAGGAGACTCAAGATTTGAGCAGCTCAGCAGGATCCTTGATCAGGATAATCATGAAGACATGACTCAAAGGAGGCTATGACAAATGGTCCCCAATCGAGATGAGGAGAGGGAAAAGTAGGAATGTCAGAGAGAATCCTTACAAGGAGAGGGCGGGTGGATGTGACTGCAGAGTGGAGGAAGCCGCCCCAACAAAACAAATGATGAAATGGCCCGCTCAAACCTCAAAAAGCTGTAGTGGAGGAGGTGGTATGCTGATGAATAGCAAGAGTGGCGGCGGTACTGGAAAAGAGGAGGTAAAGGCGTAGTGTAATTATAAGATGCCGAAGGTAGGCAGAGGAAATCCCATAGTGGATGGGATGAGGGAGAAGCGGAAAGAATTCAAGCCTGGAAACATTGAAAGGAAGGTCGGCAGTCACTGGTATGTCTACCATGTGTTCTCTGTCTTCTTCTCTTTCCTCGCTGTAGGCAGAATGAATCGGACCAGAAAATGTGGTGCCCGGAAGGTGGAGAAAAGCCCTTCAACTTCTGAGAAAGGTCGTGTCATAAAAATTCCCAAGGAAGGGAACCCTGAAAAATTAGAGGTCTGTTATAAAGTTTATAAATGGAAAGAGTTCGAGAGCTCTCATGAGAAGTATTCTAAGGCAGAAGACGAGAGGAGGGCCGGTATGGTGGAATGGAAAACCAGACGAATTGCCCATCAGATGTTTTGCATGTTTGAGGGGATGGTAGACTTGCTTCAGCCGGGGAAGGGGGAGCAGAGCAATACCCAGAGAAACACAGTGAATGATAGCAAGAAGTGGGGTATAGCCAGAGGTATGTTGGTAAGCAAGGAAGACAATATGATTGTGCAGAATCTAACTTCGATAAGTGATGCTTGTCTACAGGTAAAAGCCAGACAGGAGATGGTGCGAACAGGCCGACGAAGAGGTAGAGGGAACTGGGGCCGCCCAAGACAGGGGACTCATGGTAACAGGCCTGCCGAGACTATCGACAGACAATGAAGGGAGAGGAGGTCAACTTTATCAGCAGTTCATGAGGCGGCCAGGGCATACCAGGAGGATACGGATGAAGACATCTAGCGCATTATCCAAAACATGGAGTCTAGTATTCTAGAGGAGCACTATAGCTTAGAAATGGATGAATGGGAAGAGGTGTTGATAGACCCAGGATACACCAGGGGTAGGTTGACCCTATACAGGCAGACCCTGCACATTTATTGGGTTCTCAAAAGATTGTTGGCTAAAGCTCTGGAACAAGTGGCCCAAGAAATGGTGGATATGGCCAATGGGGTTCCCAACCTCGAGAAGGAAATGGGGAATTTCCAAGTTATCATGATAAATCAGAAAAATAAGCTGGAGGAGTTGTCTCAAATTATCACCAAGATGAATGGAGGTGGACCGAGCCAGGAAGCTCAGGAGCAAGTGCCCATGGACATGGACCAATGCACTGGGACTAGGAAAGAATGAGCGTTGTGGATCTTTGTTGTACTTTGTTTTTTTCTTTATTTTAGCTATATGCGCAGTAGCAGTATAATAAGTAGATTTAGATGTATAGTGTATCTAGCTAACATGTACAGACTAGTTAAGTTTTGCTTTTGGAATGCTTATAACAATCTACTGTGGCCAATACAACTGGTTTCCCTTCGGGGTAGGGTGAGGCCACCAAAACAATGTATATGGTCTCCCTGTTTGAATTAATGGGAAAAAAATGGCACCACCTTTACATACAAAAAAAAAAACTAAAAAAAAGCTTATAAATTAATAAACTTTAATTTTTTTTCTTTTAAAATAAAAAAGTCCTATTTAATAAAACAAAAATTAAATGTTTGTTATTGAAAAAAATTAAAAATATGCCCATATCTTTTGTTTAAAAAAAACATTTATTTATTAAAAAACATGTTTTTTTTTTTAAATCATATATATATGTTTTTTTTTTGTGTTTTAAATAAAAATAATAAGGTTTAAGATTTTTCTTTTTTAAAATCGAAAATAGATATTTCTTTTTAGCTTAAATGATTTTTGAATATATATATATATATATTAATATATATATATATTATTATATATATATATATATATATATTATATATATATATAATTAATTTTCATATTTTTTGTTTTTTTTATTTATATTTGAGTTATTTTTTATTTATTTTAAATGTTATTAACCTTATTTTAGTAGCAGTAGTTTGTTTTTTTTTTTGTTAATTTTCTTTTTTTTAATCTAGTTTGTTTTTAATTTTATTTTAATTTTTCTAATTTTTGTTGTTAATTTTTCTATTTTTACTTACTTAATTTTATAGGTCCTTTAAATTTTGTTTTTCTTTTCCAAATTCTTTTATGGTTTATGAGATAATTTTTTTTTATTTTTTTTACATTTTTTATGTTTTATGTTTTTTTACATGTTTTATGTTTTTTAAAAAAAGAATTGGACATAATAAATTTTAAAGTGTGAAAAATAAGCCCTCTAAAAAAAAAGTATGTTGCATCAACACATTTCAAAATCAGCATGAAAATCACTAACATTTAAAAACAAATTTTTATATTTGATACATAATAAAATTCAAAGTGTCAAAAATATGCTCCGAAAAAAAAAAAAAATATGTATTTTGCATCACCACTTTTCAAAATCGGGTGATTTTTTTGCTACCTCTATGAAACGGGTAATTATATCAGTTATTTAAAGTGCCAAAAATATGCTCTAAAACAAATATGTGTGTTCTGCATCGCCCCTTTTCAAAATTGGGTCACTTTTTTGCTATCTGTACGAAACAGGTAACAATATCAATTCCTCTTTCAAAATTTACGTTGTTTATTATAACATTTGATCATCTTAGCCTAATTTGTTCTTGATCTAGAATTGTCACAAAGTAAAGCACTTCAGTCCTCAGCCACTGCTTCTGTCTTCGTACTTCAGGGGAAAATATTTTACAGGTCATTTTTTGGTGTGAAGGCAAATCCCCTCTGCAGACAGAGGCGAGCCGTCTAGCCCAATGAGTGGGTCTAGAAACAAACAAAACAAACTAATACATATTTTCCTAGCTTATGCTTGACAAATGTAATGAGAAAGAGGAATCTACCTCATTCTGATGCTAATCTCTTGTTCTTAAGAGATGGCTTTGAATATTTCACTCCAAGCCTCGCTCCTAAGTCATTCTTCACATCCAAAAACCTACAAGGGATATTAAAGTACTATACAAGACATGAGATCATATATAACATGTATCAAGCATTAACTACTTAACAGATCAAGGAACATTGAGCTAATTGCATAAATATGTACACAGTTATGGAAAGTGAGCATCATATGTATATATTAAGAAACTGAAAAGGGAAGCATACAACCTATGCCTTGATGTTGAGGCCTTCCTTTGGGTGGGTGTCCAATTCCAAGCAAATATCCTTCAAGCACCCCTTTTCCAAGCTAGAAATGGGAAGCATGTAAGTATAATCTCAGCATAGGAATGCAACAATCAATGACCAGCCATTTGGGAATGGAAGGGGGTGAATTTATATGAAGGGAAAGGGAGTTAGGGATCCACAAAAGAGGGAGGAAGGTACACATCTCAAGCGGAAATCCCATGATGATAATATCAAGAGGCCCAAATGAGAGAGCTCCACCACATAAACAACAATCAATATCCATCTCGTTGTTATCGGAGGTTTTAGTGAGCGAAGCTTCTCCTCGAGTTTGGAAAAACCTACTAGAAGGAGGCCAACCTGAGTTTTCCTATGAAAATCCTCACTGGCAGCTGAGTGTATAACTGAGCAACATACCATCAGCACGAGTAGGCAGTGGAGCAAAATGTGTTGATGCTAGAAATTAAGTTTTAAGGCAATTTTCTCCAGAATGATTTCAGGGCAGCTTTCTTTTGATTATTCAGGGAGGTTTTAGTTTGTATATCATGATGGATATTCTACACAGTAGTCAATGTTTTGGCACTCTGGGATATGGCATGAGAAGTGAATAGGAGACATGACAAAATAATATGTAATAGGTGCCCCCTAAAACATGAAGGTAGAATAGGGATTGATGGTTGATGTGCTTTACAAGTTAGTGAAAGGATGAGAACAACACCGTTAGGAGACCTGCAAATCAAGCATATACATATACATATCTGAAATCTTTGATGATCATGCCTAACAATACAAGAATATGCATCTAAAAATACATGAATCCATAGTATGGATGCATCCATCCGAATAAGAGGGATCATGTGTAAGGATCCTCGGTATGGTCGCAGCCATCTGAATAGAAAGGATCATAAATATGGACCCACGGTATGGTTGCATCCATCCGTCTAGAAGAAACATGTATACAATCATGAATGACTCATAACTCCACACAACTTGGATTCTATCAGACAAAATCTAGGGTTTTGCACTTTGTCTTGACCCGGTCAATGTATGAATTCAACATGTGAATAGGTGTGTCAAATTTGAACATGATAGAAAACCACCTGATTATCGGTCAATGATGGAAACCATTAACAAGTACGAGAGAAACCACCAATAATGATAATGGCTCTCAAGGTAAAATCAACACAATCCACGAATGTGAATAATGGGACTAAAGTCGAACACCCATGAAGTCATTCGATTGAAGGTCAATGATGTAAATGTGTCATTGAATGCTAAGAACATACCATTGAAGCATGTAAGCTCTAAGGTACTGGAAGGGAGTTTCTACATCATCTTCCTAGATAATGAGTTGAAGTCAACAGGAAGTGATCCATCAAGGGAGGGCCATAATGAATACCACATCATTGACATGAAACAAAGGATGTAGTGGAGTGAAAAAGTACGATTCAAGATTGTGGTAGAAAGTCAAACAGTGTATAGGCGGTAAAGAACTCCAGATAGGACTTCTCCTGAACATATTGTTGAGATGACTCTGGAGTTTGGAAACATTAGACTCAACATAGGATTAGAAGTGATGATGATGGAATGGTATGATCAAATGAGAGGCAAAATGGACTTCCCAAATCCAGGAAGGAAAGTGACAGAGAAAGGATACCCCATACTCGACACGAATAACAGATGAGTGTCATGTTCAAGAGTGACATGTTTCCTTTACAAGATACAAAATATAGACACTTTAACTTTTACCCTACCATTTTTGGCAAGTACCCCATATATTTTCTATCGCAATCTTGAAGGGGATAGCATATGCTTGCCATATAAGTTCACCCTTCAGATGAATCTATCCTAGTAAGTTTTACGATCCCTAGGACGGAGGAACTCAGTCTCGTCATGGTGACAAGTCTTTTGCCATTTAATTTTTACGAGTCAAGAAGAAGAGGAACTCGGTGTCTTTTTCATATTAGATAGTTTGAAAAAGAGACAAGAAAGAAAACTCCATCAAGTCCCTTTTTATAATTTTTCTCTCAAACCCGAAAAGGTAGAAAACAATATTCAAGAGAACCTCTTGACCAAGTCAATCAAGGTGTTCCTTTTTCGTAAATAGTCAATCCCATCCCGAAAGGGGGTAAACATATATTGAGATGACGCCAATTCATTTAATTTAACGAGTTAGAAAAGACAAGTACTCGGTGATATTTTCAATTTTTGAGAGTCGGAAAAGAGCTTAACGATGACTCCAGGGGGTTGCTTTTTCATTTATCTTTTATGAGACCAAAAAAGGTGATAAAATAAAAATTGTTGAATCAGTCAAAGTAAATAGCCATCATCTAGAAGATATGACCTGTCGCCGCACAAGGAAATGCACATTACCGATTTCAAGGAAAAATATCAAAAATGAGTGAAATATGTCCTAATTTGATAAAAATATTATTTAAAAAACTATAAATACGGAAAAAAGTAAATCACTTTTACCATTTTACCAATTTGCATTTGTGGGAGCATTTTTACCTCATTTTACCTCAAATTTTAGGCAAGGAGCACAAGCAATATGAGACACCATTTATTGAGTCGCTTATCATAAGTAATAGATGCAGGTTTTAACCTCGTACAGAAATTAACTTTATACGAATTCTAAAAGCAGAAAATAAACAATGGCAAGAGCATAACACATAAAACAAATATACACAGAAATTTTCCCTTGGATCCCAAAACTAGGGCTACCAGATTGATTTTTCATTATGTCCTTTCAATGTTACAATACATATCATTCCAATATATATATATACGTATATATATAATATATATATATATATTCTATATGTATAATATATATATTTATATATAGATTGCCGAAGCATCCATAAACCCCAATCCATTAACCCTAGATTAGAACATAACCGTAGTTCCCTTGACCAGATCTACAAAATACCATGGACCAAAAACCATCACGCCCAAAACCATATGTGAAACCCATACACAAAACCATAGGTATGTCCGCCAACCTAATATAGGGTCCAAAAACATTTTCCCCAAGGCACTGCCCTAGACCTTGCAGAGGGGGGCTACCGTCCCCCTTGTGACCCCCCTGCTATGCATCAGCACAACAAAGGGGGTGCCTTGACCCCCCTCTAACCCCCTAGTTAAACTACTAGTGCTAGTCATGGAAATAATATAACACAAGCCAACAATATATCTATCCTTCCTCTTCATTTTTGCAGTAATTTTAAGCACTTTCATCCATAAGGTAGGCTGTAAGGAGAATTTTTCAAAAATGTACATTGTGGGTGACCAACACGGGTTTCACCCATCAAGGTTGCGCTACTCACCTTGAGGCCAATTAGGCACTTGTGTTGACAGTGCAAAAAAATTCCAAAACAGACACACTGACGTCAAGGTAAAAAAATTTGAAATGAAATCCTCCATGAAAAATAGTCAATCTTGATTTTTCTTTCCATTGATTTTTATAAAATGTTGCTTTGTTGATGTTTTGCAAAAAAACCAATCCAAAATGGTTATCGAGTGGAAAGAGAGGGGTCATGAAGCTGAGGACCATTAGGAAATGTAGGATGATGATTGTATCGAAGCCCTTCGAGTATGTGGACTACTCAAATTCTTCATGATTCCTGAGATCAGAGCACAACACGAATTATTGCAGTGTTTAATCAGTTGGTGGGATGTAGATCTCCAACTCTTTATGTTTGGGGACCAAGAGCTTAAAATAGAGGTTGTTGATATCTACTTCATTATTAGGTTGTCCAGAAAGGGACAATGGTTACAACTATTTGGGTCACGATATGGAGGAGAGAGCATGGAAATGCTCATTGTGAGACATTGTCCAGGAGCCAAAAAGGGTAATAGTGGGAAGATTCATGTAACAACCATAAAAAATATTCCATTGTGAACCATATTACACACTATGGCCCAAATAGAAGGGATGAAAGCATTACACAAGGCATCAAAGTCTCACTTCCGGTGCACGATTGAGTGCTTAAACCCCATGGCATTCAACTGGTGTGAAGGTTTATTGGCATGCATGAAATGCCAATTAACCAAGTGCAAGAGGGGAAATATGAAACAATTTGGTTTTAGATCTATTCTGGTGACATTCATCCTGGAACATGTGCCATTATTTCGTTACCAATGTCTAGAAGTGGATCCACCACCACCTAGAGATCCATGTTTGCTCAGATGGGGAGAGTTGGTTCTGTAACATGGGGGTGGTCAACAAATGTCTTTCCCTCCAACATTCTTCAGATGGCAGTGTCAACAACTAATCATGGTCGATGATTAGGCGTACACAGGGATGGATTTCTGAGGAGATCTAGACCTTCCACTTCCTCCATGGGAACAGTGGATTGATTCAGGTAAAAAGCTATTTCTTGAATTTTTTAAGTTTATATAATTTTTTTTCTTATGTGTACTGAGATTTGATTTGTAATGTCGTGCAGATATGGGACCAAAAATGATTCCAGGGGTTTCTCCAATAGCTAGGTGAGTGGCATGCCAAATCAAGGATGCTTCCATGTATATAGAAGGAGCGGATCCCATCGTCGAGGTTGAGCGGGATCTGGAGAGCTTAACCATGGGAATTCTGGAGTATACCTTGATATATGAGGTGTCATTGTGCTATCAGAGGCACATAGTAAGAGTATCTGCCAGACTACGTCGACTGTTGGGCTGAGTGATTAGGGTTGTCTCGAACTATCATGAGCACTATGTGGGCGAATAGCCAACTTCTAGTTTATTTTCTTCAATATGTAGTCTTGTAAAGTCATGTGTCTCGGAAAATAAGTTTTTTATTTTGATATAGAAAACTCTTTTGCAAACACTTGCTATATATATATAGAGAGAGAGAGAGAGATATAGAGATAGATAGATAGATAGACATACATATTTCCCTGTTTACCATTCAATGTGTAATGTTCTATGATTAGTTTTGCAAATGTCTATCTAACATATAGTTAGCCAATGCATCTGTTAATGTGTTCATGTGCCTTGGAATGTGATAATAAGTAATAAAATAAAATTCTTGTTCCAATAAACGAACTTGCAAATACATTCTCAAAGTTTGAGGGTTTCTAACTGAATATTGTCCATTAAGTTGTAGTATAATGAGTTGTGAATCAAACTTTACGATTAACTTCCTAATTCCAAGAGCGATGGCTTGTGACAAAGGTTTGATGACCACACTATATTTGGAAATGTTACTAGTCATACGACCTAAACATATACCTTGCAAATTTACTAACTCACCATTAGGGTCATAGATTTCCCATGTAGCAGAAGATAGATTCTGTGTACTACGACAAGCACCATCAGCAAAACTGATGTTATGGTTGGATGACATATGGAAACCAAGTAGAACACTAGGTAAGCAGAGGAAAAGGTTTTCAAAATCAAACTAACACACCAAAATCACACTGCACACTAATGAAAACAACACTAATGTACATAAGTATTTACACGAATAATCATGCATAATACTTTTTCAGGTGGAGCCCATTTTTGGACTCGTGTAATCAATCAACAAAGAATAAAACTGAAGCTACACAATTGGCATGATGTGTAAGCATCGACTCGGCCAAATAGTGGAATAACATGCATAAATGGTAATGCCCCCATGCCCCCTATGCGAGTGAGGGTTACGATTCAAAGGATGAACACCCCATTGCGATAATGGGTGAACGGTAAAAACTCAGTGAGGAGATCTCATGAAAGAAGGTAAGAAAATATCAAGTTAATGGTGAGGAAAAGATGCCTCTGGTTGAAATATTTTAAAATTTTCAAGTTGGACTGAAATCTCAATGGGAAAGGTAGCAATGATTCTTCCCATGTTTCCTTTAGAAAAAATTCATGCACTAAGATGGGTGTTTGAAGTGGATGGGTGAGTTTATGGGAAACAAAGGTATCTATACACGATGAAATCTCACCAAAACTAGGAAGAAATGAGGAATGATGATGAGCATAATTCCAGGGCATTTCCTCAAGATACATAACCTCAATGATACTCTCATCAGTAGGAAATTTCTCGTTCAAATGATATGGAGAATCCCAAGAACCAAGCCAAGGAGACTGTGAGTACACATCTAGGTGCATACTAAGAGTAGTATGACTTTCAGAAGTGGTCGTTGAAGCTAAAACAACAGCCTGGTAAGCTTGTCTACAGGGTTGAGCAACATAACATCGCTAAAAGAATCAACCTGATTGGGAAATGGAACGATCCAAGGATCGTAAATAGTAGATATCATGTTGACAGAAGTGACATGAGGAGGCAAGAGGGAAAAATTTCCCATAAGAGCATAATATTTAAAAATACCTTCCCCCACGCTATCATAAGGAATGCCAGTATTTCCCATATATGGCATGTTGTCCTTCAAAGAACTGGAAGAAAAACGTGCAATTGGTTAATGATAACTATTTTTTCCTTCATGAGAAAAAAGGAGTAGGCGGAACAAAGAAGAAACCACAGAAAACATAGCATGGTTCCAACTTCGTCCAAGAAAATGGTTATAACTAAAATTTTCATCTACGACTTCTACTTCCAATTCAATAGTTTTCCCTTCCAACATGATGGGAAAACTTGTGAGAATACCATAAGACGAGATCCTCTACCATCAAAGGCTTCTAAGGTGTTGGGAGATTGGTTGAGGGGTGGAGAGTCGATGGCTTTCCAGCATTAAATAGACATGTTGCACATGGATGCACCCTCATCAATCATAGTTTGATGAATTGTCTTTCCTTTAATGATGACCTGGATTAAAAATGCAAATTGATGGGGAAGACGAGGAACGTGATTTTCTTGGTCAAAAGTGATCAAATTTGAATCCGTAGGGTCAATCCCTCCCATAGTAGATAGTAATGCTTTCTCCTACATTAGACAAGTTTGGATAACTTCCAAGGTAGACATTGTTGAAGGCGCTTGAGCCAAGTCTTGGACAATATTGTAATGTTGGGCAGCTCACACATTTAGATTATAAGATGATTTCAAAAGAACACCTTTAGGAGGTGGCTAGATAACAGAGTCATTAATGGGTCTCTCAATGTGAATAGGATCGAAACTGGGTCAAGTAGAAGTAGAAGGTGCATCAGTGACTTATTTCTCCACCGTCTTCTTTTGAGGAGTTTGATAATCTTTCAATCGGGTGGCAACAGAAATAGGCACTATCCCACTCATGTAAACCTGAGAACCTGAAGTTTGAGAAGATTGTGGTTGTTCTACTAATTGGGTTTACTACGATGGAAAAGGTTCCTTTAGTATAGCAAGTGTCCCTTGAGTTCCTTTTAACAAGCGACTAACTTCTGCACGATAGGGGCAATCCTTGGTATAATGATCTTCCTCACAAATGAGGCAAGGATATTTAGGCTTACGTTTGGAGGCATCATCAGCAGATGAATTTGGAGGATCCTGCTTTGGGGTATTATATTTTTCTTTTCCTTTACCCTTCTTTTTACCTTTTGAGGCTTTGTCTACTACGGTAGACTAAACAACATTAACCTTAGAGGTTTTACCGGGATTCGAACAAGTTTTCGAAGGAGGAATGGATGTAGTATTCGAAACATATTTTTGCTTCGAAGAAGCTTTAGTGGAAGTTTGAGACACTAACCCAATAATAAAATTGACAGGTGGTACGTCCAGATATTTAGAAGATGTTAGATCCATAGATGGCCTCGAAGCATCTGGCAAGAGATCATATAATGTTTCAGATTGGGAATATACCAAATCTAAATATTGAGCATGTGAAATGTCTTGTTCTTCAGTAACACAACCTCCCATTTCTATGTCTGCAAAAATTTTGTTGACAAATGATTTGGTAAACAATTCAGTTAACAACTCATAAAGTATTTCAAACTTGATGAGGCAATGCTGATGTCTCCATTCATGGATGTGATTAGAGTAGCAGTATCCTATTTATGAGACGTAAGATATTTCCCCCACTTAGGGGTACCCTGGCCATAAGGTGGATTCTTCCCCCACAAAGGTGGGTTTTGACAAGGGTAAGGTTGATACTAACCTGTCATAGGCCGTTGAGAACCATAAGGTAGATAAAAAAAAATTGCGACATATGGATTATAAGGTTGTTGTTGCAACTGCTGACCTTGGTGATAAAAAAATTGGCCCTGCTACTACAGGGGTTGACCTTGTGGTTTCAAGGGTTGACCTTGTTGATATAAAGGTTGGTTTTGATATTGCAAGGGTTGACCTTGCTACTGTGTTAGGTCCCTATACTACTAGTGTAACCCCTTATTGTTATTAGTGCAACCCCCTTATTATAATTTTGTGCCCATTTAGTCATATTGTTATTATTGTGCCCTTACATTATTATTGTTATGTCAACTTTGATTATATTATGACCCCTTAGACTCCTATATATAGAAAGGAGGTCTTGTCATTTGTATCATCTAAGAACTGGTAATTTGTGTAATGTAAAGGAGGTTTCCCCCTTGAAGAGGCTAAATTCTAAGGCATTTATCTTTCTATTCTATCTTTTTGTGAGCTAGTTTCATAACATTTGGTTTCAGAGCTTTGGATTCTAAGGTTTCGCTGCTCCAAACATGTCATCATGGAATTTTAGCTATAACTTTTTTCTGTGATGTTTTAGAAGCTAGAAAAAAGCCCATTTGAGTCAAACTTGTTCTGAACTTTGGGTCTGAATTTTCGAGCTTGTCACGCTATATGCTTGGAGATATGATCTGAGGACATTAGAGTTTTTCAGACTCCCACATTACATTCCAAACAGGTGACCTTGGGAAAATCATCATAGCTTTCTCTCTGAGCATCAGATTGAAATTTCGTAAGTTACAGAAAGAGGATAGACTTTATTTTTCTGTGTATATATTTCACATCCAAAGATCGAAACAGTGACGTGTGGCACGTCGTACAAGTTTTCTCTACTGAAAAATTATATAATCCAGTCATTTGGGGAGATTGGGCATAACTCTTTCTTAAACAATCCAGTTATGATCATACTAGTCGCATTAGAAATAGGATGGACTACAGTTTTCTATGTATCGATTTCAGGTTCCAAGGTTGAAACAATGAGCCGTGGCACTTCATACAAGTGTGCTCTAATGAACTAGTCTATAATCAGGTCATCGTGGGAGATTTGACATAACTCTTCCTTGCAAAATTAAAACTTGATCAGACTTGTGGGGTTAGAAAGAGCACTCAGAGGGCTACTGTAGGATGCAATTTCAGAACTTGAAGATCAAAAATTACAGAGTTATAGTCATTTCAATATCGAGCTCCTAAAATCAAGAAAAGGCGATATGAGGAAGCTTGATGGCAAGGATCCGGTAAATGGGATACTACAGATGGATTAATATTTTGATCTACATGAGGTGCAACTGTTACAAAAGGTACATATTGCATCTTCATATTTAGAACTGGATCAATTTTCATAGTATAAAGGGATTTGTTCTCGTAAACCACTTGTTACGTGGTCAATTTTCATGGAGGAAATGATAGCACATTATGAGGATAGAAAGAGAAACACCTTCTTTAGCCGATTGATAAATCTAAAAAAAAAGTGTTCAATGGAAGAGCACATTGAGGACTTTCAAATATTGAATATAATGGAAAATGATATTCTAGAGAAGTAGAGGATTGATATTTCCATAGGGACTTTGAATGATAACATTCAACATGAGGTTCATCTTTGGGAACCTGATTCATTAGAGAAGCCATTTAGGTTGGCAAGAAAAGTGGAAAGAAAAATTTTGGAAGCAAGGAATTCTAGCCCTCACAACTATAAATATGGAAGTGTCATTTCTCTTAGCCTTCTTGACACAAAAGCATCCAACTCAACAATTTCATTATATTCTAGTTAACTTGGGGGTCTTTTGTTTTCAAGGAAGTTGGATTCCTATGTGTCAAATTAATGTAATTATTGAGGTTTTAAGTGATTTTAATGAGATATATTTAGAATAGGGATTAATTAATTATTGTGAGGCATATTTGTAAATGTTCTTGAATGTTGGGGAACATGAGATAATTAGCACAATTGAGAGTTCATAGGGATTGATAGGTCTAGAAATTAATTGTAAAAGCTTAGATTAGGAATTAGTTGATGATTTTGTGATTAGAAAGGATCCTTAGAGATAAAGAAGAGATTTTAGGATTCCGTTGAGAAGGTTATGGATCTGAACCAGGAAATGGGTTACAGAACATTTTGTATAAATGTAAGCCAAAAATGCATAGAATAGGGTTAGCTAGCTAGGAGTTAGAGAGTGAGTTAGTTATATAGGGTTGATTGTAAGCCTACGGGCAGGAAAGGAAAAGGCCACTGATAGTGAAGATCAGGCTAGAAAGGAATCCTTTTGTAATTATTTTTTTATTAATACAGATAACTCGATTTATGAGTTTGTGTGGTGTGAATGGATTAATTGAATGAATTGTGTGTGAATTAGAAGTAATTATGCATAACATAGGTTTGCAGGTGTGCAGAACCAGAGATGAAGTGCAAAGAAGTGTGTTATGAGTTATACACAAACAATATTGGAGAAACCTTAATGTTACAGTGAAGGTATACTATAAGGATTCTTAAAACCTCAGGAGTTACGTAGCAAAAGCGTAAAGGTGTGAAGGAATGAAGAACGAGGCTGAAGATCGAAATCAAAATAGTTGAAGATCGGAAGTCGAGAACAAATACACAGGCAGAAACCTGAACAAATGGACTATTATATAGTAAGAAACAAAAGAATGTAGTAGCGAAGCATAGTCGTTGGATCAATCAGATCAACGAATGAGAGTGATGGATATATACAGCCAAGATTAAGTCATGTAGAATAAAGTTAAGAAGATGGATGGCGGAGATTAAAACCACATGCAGAATAGTGGAGCGGTCTACAGAAATAGTAAGTGGTATCTCACACGGTCTCAAATTCGTAAGCAGTATTTATAAAATTCATGTGATTACCTTCAGTAGGTGACACGTAGCACACGGTGGAAAGAGAAAACCACTTTTCTCGCATGCCCTCGGTCTAATATCAATCATGCATGTAATGTGCATGAGATTACGTGATCACCGATGGATTGAGGAAGGAGGAATAAACAGTGGAGATTTAATGTGCTAAGGAGTCAGTTTGAAGAAGTGAGCGAATAATGTGATAATCATCGGATCGAGGAGACAGATCAATGGTGCAGATTGAATGTGATAAAGGGAGCATCGGTATACGTGCAAAGGTCAGTAGAATGATAGAAAGGTAAGGTTTAAGTTGGTTTATGGAATATTTCTATTATAGGAGAGTTATAATAGAAATGAGCAGAATAATGTATTATGGGTTAAGTTGAGTTTAACCAAAGTCTAAAGACCGTGGTATGGTTAATATGTGCGGGTGATTACTAAAGGGTTAATTTATAAGGAGAGGTCTATTAAATTTTAAGACTTTCAATAGTTAATTAAACGTTTCCACATAGATTTTAATTAAGAACGTTAAACCTTGTTTATAGAGGGTTTCCACCATGGATCAAGTGATTAATCTTGGGACACACAGTGTGACAAGCAATTGTATTTGCATACTGTGGGTATATCCAGCTTAGGCTGCATCATTATGGTATGTGCAACTTAGGTTGGCATCATTTGGTATCAAAGTTAAAGAAGGAGATGTTGTGTGTAAAAGTTATTTGAGAAACTTAGAACAAAGTTATGTTTTGAAGGTGTGTATACAGGTGAATGGTGATGAAAGCAGGCAAGAGGAGATCATATTTTAAATATGACAAACAGTAGACGCACAGAGATAAAGTGTAGTAGAATATTGGGAGAATTTGTAGATGCAAAGAAATATAGAACAAACCATTCAAGGTGCAGGTGAATGGTAGAACAAGATCATGCAGAGGTCTTGAAGATAGCAACATAAGAAAGTGAGAAGATTGCAACAACCTAGAGAAAGGAGTGCTCAATTGGTTCCAAAGGAGAGAAGATTAGTGAGGTATAATGTAGCAAGAGGGACTTGTTACTATAGAAGTATTGTTGCAGCTCACAGAAAGATCATAAAGGAAATTCCACAGAGGATGTGGGTAGAATTGCTACAATATGAAGGAAGCTGGTAAGAGTTCCTGATTGAAAGCAGAATGTGGTAGAACCTTGAAGAATTCCAATAGAGGTTGGATGAAGAGGATAGTTGTGTTATTAAAAGGTGCAGATGAGTTGAAGCCTAGAAGGAGTAGAGAGAAGTGCTCAAAGAGGTTCTAGAGATAGAGAACCAAGTGCTTGCCAAAAGACCAAGTACAAAGGAGAGCTTGGTGAGGTAAGTGGCAGTAGGGAGGACTTGCTGCTGCAGAGGCTTTAATGTAGCTCATAGTAAGTGAGTGAAGAACTCATGAAGATAGATAAGAAGATGACTATTGATATTCATAACAAAGATAATAGAGGTTTTGAGGAATACCACATCAGAAGAAAAGTGAAGAAGGAGGATGCCAAGGCAAATGGCAAGAGAATGAGTCAAAAGGAGCGTGACAAGGAGATTGCAAAGTTACAAGAACAACTCAATGTATTAAGGATGATATTAGAGGAAAACCATAGGAAAGGTTGGGTCTTGAGGAAAAAGGCAGTGAAGTGTTCTAAGTTAAAGAGAAGGCTACAACAGAGGCAAGTGAAGTGGCCGGTGGAAAAACTCAAATAAGCTGAATTGGAAATGGAAGTTTCTATTTGTGAAGGAGAACAGGAGGAAGTTCTGGGTGAATATGAAGAATGGAGATCAGTGAACTATTGGGATAGTTCAAAGCAGCATGAGGAAAAGTGGACAAAGGTAGCAAAATAGGCTATAAAACCTTTTGTAGAGGATTGGCAGCAGAAGAGGCTATAGTTTTGGTGTGTTTGTAGGTTTTGTAGAAGATTGGCAGTCTTATGAAGTTGTCATAAAAATTGATGAAAGTCACCAAAGTTCAGAGGAGAACTTGGATCAACATACTGATGTGATGATAGAGGATGAAGATTACTTCTCAGAAGATAATTATTTTAGAGCAGAGTATGATGGATAATGTCTCTTGAATGAGGAAAATATTGAATTGTTGCAACAGAAATAAATTATTGATGAATTGATATTTGGAGCTATTACAAAACAAGAACAATTTCTTGTGGAAGAAGGAGATGAAGATTAGCTTGAAGATCTAATATGTGGAACATTAATTGAGGTTGTTGAGCCTTACATTTTTCAAACTGACAATTCTTGTATGAATACAAGGATTATAAGTGTTGAAGGAAGATAGTTCGTAAATATTGTTACACAGCATGGAGTTGATGAAGTATTTATTTTTGAAAACATAAGGAGAGAATAGGAACTTATTTCTATGAAGATGAATGAGACAAAATTGTCTATGGAAGACAATCTGATTGAATCATTGAGAAATAGTGACCATTTAAAGGATGAAGTTGGAAATGAAGAGCATTGTGATAAAGCACTTGCTAAATGTAAAGAGGAAATTGAATTGCTAGAGAAGTTGCTAGGAGGAAATGGCAATAGAAAACAAATGGTTACAACAATACTTGATAGTAGTATGGAGTCTCTAAAAGACATGGAGACAGAAGAGTGTTTTAATTCACAAACAAATAGTTTGTTTGCAGGAACAGAGAGTAGAATGAATGAGTGTGATGCTATGATCGAAGAAATTGAACAGAGGTTATTTGGAGATGAGATGAAAGTTCAAAAGAAACAAGAGGGTAAGGATGTAAGGGTGGTAGTAAGGATCCAACAACTCCAAATTGAAGGTAACCAGCTGAAGATTAAAGGAAAACTTAAAGAAGAGGCTATGTTAACTGAAAACATAGTAAAGGATCATCGTTCCATCATGATGAGATAGGCATAGTGGAGATAACCATGGAAGTTGTTGAGGAAGACAATAAAGAAGAAGGACTAAACTCTCATCAAGGGATTAGTGAATGGGAGAAATAATTGGAGCTATTGGAGAAATTCCTGAAAGCACCAGTAAGGAAGAAAGAATCTGATGAAGACTATAAAGGATATGTAAGAGAGGAAGAGAAAAAATTCTGGCAAAGAAATGAGTTGGACATAGAAATTTAATTGATGATGGAATTGATGAGAAAAGTGTCTCAAAGGGAGAAGAACACATCAAGAAAGCAAAGCAGCAACAAGAAAAAGACAACAGCAGACTATGAGAGCATAGATAGTGGGGCAGTGCAGCATAAAGTGTGGAGACCTAGAGAACAACAACAAACAAAAACAACAACCAAAGACAAACTACAGAACAAGTAATGGGATCCAGGAGGACAAAGATCATAAGCACATGATAAGGAGATCATGATTATTTTAACCTTGGGAGTCTGATGCAGGAGCATCCAGTGCAGCGATTTCATTGTATTCTAGTTAACTTAGGGGGTCTTTTGTTTTCAAGGAAGTTGGATTCCTATGTGTCAAATTAATGTAATTATTAAGGTTTTGAGTGATTTTAATGAGAGATATTTAGAATAGGGATTAATTAGGGATTGTGAGGCATATTTGTAAATGTTCTTGAATGTTGGGGAACATGAGAGAATTAGGACAGTTGAGAGTCCATATGGATTGATAAGTTTGGAAATTAATTGTAAAAGCTTAGATTAGGAATTAGTTGATGATTTTGTGGATTAGAGTGTATCCTTAGAGATAAAGAAGAGATTTTAGGATTTTTTTGAGAAGGTTATGGATCTGAACCAAGAAATGGGTTACAAAACCTTTTGTATAAATGTAAGCCTAAAAGTCATAGAAGAGGGTTAGCTAGCTAGGAGTTAGAGAGTGAGTTAGTTAGATATGGTTGATTGTAAGCCTATGGGTAGGAAAGGGAAAGGCCACTGATAGTGAAGATCAGGCCAGAAAGGAATCCTTTTGTAATTATTTGTTTATTAATACAGATAACTCGATTTCTCAGTTTGTGTGGTGTGAATGGAGTAATTGAATGAATTGTGTGTGAATTAGAAGAAATTATGCATAACATAGGTTTGAAGGTGTGCAGAAACAGAGACAAAGTTCATATAAGTGTGTTACGAGTTATACAAAAACAATATTGGAGAAACCTTAAGTTCGGCAGGCTCACCCTCAGACCCAAGCAAGAGCCTAGCCAGAACCTGGGAAGTAGACCCAGCAGAAGCATCCCAAGCATCCAAGCAAGCATACCGACCCAGCATTCAACATTTAATCAAGGAGGCAAGGAGGCAGAGCTAATGACCCCCACCAAAAACCAAAAGGTAGGGCAATTGAAATGCATAATTACATATATAATGAGATATATATTTGGATATTCGTCGTACAAGCATTCAACCTTTCGCCTTCATCACCAGCCATGCCAAGTCCAACAGAAGCCAGCGAAGCCAAGAAAGAATAGAAGTAGGGGATAGCTGCCTTTCACCTTCAGCCAACCTTCAGCCATAAGCCAATAGCTAGTAGTCAATGTAGTCGATGCTAGGACTCTTTGATGTCAATAGTTTCTTAGTTGATCCAGGTTACAGTGAAGGTATAGTGTAACGGTTCTTCAAACCTAAGGATTTATGTAGCAGAAGCATAAAGGTGCAAAGGAAAGAAGAACGAAGTTGAATATTGGAATCAGAACAGTTGAAGACCAGAAGGCAAGAACAAAGACACAGGTAGAAACCTGAACAAGTGGACTATTACATAGTAAGAAACAAACGAATGTTGTAGCAAAGCATAGTCATTGATGAATCAGGTCAACGAACGAGAGTGATGGAGATAGACATCCAAGATTAAGTCGGGTAGAATAAAGTTAAGAAGATGGATGGCGAAGATTAAAACCATGTGCAAAATAGTGGAGCAGTCTATGGAAACAGTAAGTGGCATCTCGCGCGGTCTCAAGGCGGTATGCGGTATTTATAAAATTCACGTGATTACCTTCAACAGGTAACACGTAGCACACGGTGGAAAGAGAAAACAATTTTTCTCGCATGCCCTCAGTCTAATATTGATTGTGCATGTAATCTGCATGAGATTATGCGATCATCGTTGGACTGAGGAAGGAGTAATAAATGGTGGAGATTTAATGTGCTAAGGAATCAGTTTGAAGAAGTGAGCAGACGACGTGATAACTGTCGGATCGAGGAGGCAGATCAATTGTGCAGATTGAACACAATAAAGGGAGCATTGGTATATGTGCAAAGGTCCATGGAATGACAGAAAGGTAAGGTTTAAGTTGGTTTATGGAATATTTATATTATATGAGAGTTATAATAGAAATGAGTGGAATAATGTATTATGGGTTAAGTTGAGTTTAACCAAAGTCTAAAGGTCATGGTATGGTTAATATGCATGGGTGATTATCGAAGGGTTAAGTTATAAGGATTAAGAATTAATCAAAGGTATATTAAAGTTTAAGACTTTGGATAGTTAATTAAACATTTCCGCATAAAGTTTAATTAAGAACATTAAACCTCGGTTATAGAGGGTTTCCACCATGGATCAGGTGATTAATCTTGGGACACATAATGTGACATGCAATTGTATTTGCATACTGTGGGTATATGCAGCTTAGGCTGCATCATTATGGTATGTGCAGCTTAGGTTGGCTTAGGTTGGCATCACTTTCAAAACCTAAAAGGTTGACACCACAACAATTGGAAGAAAAAAGAACAAAAGGGCTTTGTTACAATTGTGATAACAAATACAATGGTCATAAGTGTGTTGAGAAGAAATTATTTTACATAGATTGTGAATAGGAGGAAGAAAAGGATTAAGAAACATCAAAATAAGAGGATATACACCAGGAACCGACCCCAGAGAAAGAAGAAATGAATCTGACCATATCTTGTAAAGCATTAGAAAGAATTACCACTCCTCAAACGCTCAAGATAGAAGGACATATCAAGAAGAAAAAGGTTCAAGAAGTGAAAGATCGCATCAAGAAAGAAGGAATGAATCCGACCATATCTTGTAATGCATTGGCCAAAATTACCACTCCTCAAACTATCAAGATAGACGGATATATCAAGAAGAAAAAGGTAATAGTGTTGATTGATTCGAGCAGTACCCATAATTTTATTCATTGTAAGATAGCCAAGGAATTGAATTTCTTCCTATATCTAGCGCCAGAGTGTCAATTGATGGTTTCAAGTGGAGGAAACATAAATTTCTATGGAAAGTTCCATAATATCAAGCTATCCATGAGAGAATATGTATTGAATATCCCAATGCTTTCCATTCCAATGAGTGGTGCTAATGTTGTACTAGGTGTCCAATGGCTACAATTCTTGGTTACAATAGCTTTTAATTTTCAAGAAATTCTCATGAAATTTTATTCAGAAGGAAAGGAAGTTGAATTAAGATGTATCACAGGGAAACCGGGAAAGATAATCAGCTCTAACGAACTGACAAATCTTCTAAAGAAATAAAAACGAGGCATAATTGCACAATTATGTTCGCTTGAAGTTCCCACATCAAAATCATCTATTTCTCCAAATCTCCAAAAAGTCTTGGAAAATCATTCCAAGGTATTAGAGACTCCCAAAAGCCTCCCACCTATTTGTGATCATGATCATTCTATTCATTTGATTCCAGGAAGTGTTCCTCCAAACATCAGGCCTTACATATATCCCTATGCCCAAAAGAGTGAAATTGAATGTATGATTGCAGAAATGCTAGAGGCTGGTATAATTCAACCTAGTCAAATTTCTTTCTCTGCTTCAATAGTATTGATGCACAAGAAGGATGGGCCATGGCACGTGTCCATATTATAGAGAGCTCAACAAACTCACTATTAAAGATAAATTTCCCATTCCTGTCATTGATGAAGTATTGGAAGAATTGCATGGATTAATTTACTTCACCAAGTTGGATCTTTGTTCAGGACATCATCAAATAAGAATGAAGACTGAAGACATTCAAAAACAACATTGTTGAAGAAAGATTCATTTTCATGGGCTCTAGAGCAACAAAGGACTTTGAACATCTTAAAGAGGCAATGTGCCAAGCATCGGTCTTAGCTACGCCAGACTTCACAAAAACCTTTATTGTGGAATATGATGCATCAAGAAATGGAATTGGTGGTGTTTCAACGCGAGAAGAAAGACCCATTTCTTTCAAAAGTCGTCCAATCAAAGGAAAGCATTTACACAAAGCTATTTATGAGAAGGAAATTTTGGCAAGACTACATGCACTTAAGAAATGGTGACCTTACATAATGAAAAGATCCCAGTTCAAACAATATTTCCAGAACTTTACGAGGAAGGAAACTTCATATTGGAACTTGGATCAATCACTGAAACAAGAACCCAACAGCTATGAAATCGATCAATTTCATAGTATCTCATCAAGTGGAAAAACTTACCCATTGAAGATTCTACATGGGAGGACAAGAATTTTATACAGAAGCATCCATAACTACTCAAGCATTGATGAAAACACTTTTTGAAGGAGAGGGGCATGTTAGGTCCCTATACTACTAGTGTAGCCCCTTATTGTTATTAGTGAAACCCCCTTATTATAATGTTGTGCCCATGTAGTCCCCATATTGTTATTATCGTGTCCCATAGAAGCCCATTGTTGTTATTATTGTGCCCTTACATTATTATTGTTATGTCAGCTCTAATTATATTATGACCCCTTAGATTCCTATATATATAAAGGAGGTCTTGTCATTTGTATCATCCAAGAATTGTTCATTTGTGTAATGTAAAGGAGGTTTCCCCCTCAAAGAGGTTGAATTCGAAGGCATTTATCTTTCTTTTCTATCTTTTTGTGAGATGGTTTCATAACATGTTGCAATGGTTATTGGTAAGGCCCTTGTTGTGCATAAGGTCCTTTTTGAATGAAAGGTTGATGTTGTACATAAGGCTGTTGTTGGTAACTTCCTTGCAGAATCTGCTGAGTTCTAGTTTGGTACTGATAAGTTCCATCTTGACCAGCTTCCCCAAATTAGGGATTTGAACCAGGCTACATATGAAGGCTTTCTTGTTGAGTAAAGGGTGAATTCTGAGGCTATTGAGATCCATATAGAGGGTATGGTTTCTAGTATGGTGTCTGAGCCAAAAAGGGTTGTTGATATGGGATCTTGCCTCATCCATATGGAATTGATGATCCACTAGGATAAGTTACACTACCAACATTCTAACTAGCTTCAGTAGTGTGAGTTTGAGGTGCACTCACATAAGGTCCACCTGAAATAGGAGGTACATGAGGCGAAGGTGGTTGCTTCCCCCTAGGAGGTGGAATAGGTGGTGGCACATATTGCCCACTTGGAGGACCTTGGGAACTTATAGGGATATTAATTTCCCCAACCGCAACTGTTGGTTGTATAGGAACTAACGAAACTGCAATTGATACAAGAATTTGGGAGGCCACATTTTAAACAAATGAACTGGAAGTAGACATGGAACCTAATGACCAAATGGGATTGTGATATAGTGAATATGCACTTCGAGTGCCTAAAGCTAATTAAGCCAGTGACGTAGAACCAGGTGGAAATATAGGCCCACTGCTTTGAGGGGGTGGTGGAGGTACAATAGTTCCCACAAATGGATACCAGTTGTATGAGTAGCTGAGACTTCTGGAGGACCTTGAGAAGAGGCTGGAAACTCACCTTATGAAGCCATGCGTGGAAATAGTTAGCAAGGAGGAATCTGAGATGGTCATGGAGATAAATCCAAAAGAACACCATGTTGGTTGCATGGACTATAATTTTGTTAAGGAGATATCACCAATGGATCAAAAAGCAGATTCGGAGGGAATAAAACAAACCTCTGTGGACTCTCAGGAGTTTCTAGACCAGATTCTTGAGATAGTGATGAGTCTCAAGGTGGAGGATGAAAAGCAAGGGGTTGGATGCTTGGGATATTTTCAAGTTCAAGAACTTCGACTTCAAGTGACTATGAGAACTTGGGATGAACTCCTTGTGATGAGTCCTAGGGAAACTTTTAGGGGATAATATTCACAGGTGGGATACTTTTCCATGTTTTTTTCCAAAAATAAGATTCACCAATTTCCATTTTTTCTAAGAATGATTCACCAACATTTTAGAGTATAAGGTTATTTTTTCGTAAAAATCGCCAAATTTTTATATAGTTTGATATAAAATCATTAGAAATATACATATTTTTAAAAAGATATTGCCAAACATTTTACAATTTGCATATTAGGGACCAGCAATATTCACAAAGGTTTCTAAACTTTAATATAAACTTCCATCCTCAAACTTTTCCTTGGTGATGACCCTTTTGTATCAAATCATGAAGGGTAAATGTAAGGTGAACATGGTGGTTCAGCCATGGTGACTTTTTCTCAAAACAATAGGAGAAGAGATGATTTCGTTGATGGCTTTTAAAATTAAAATTTACAAGGAATTACTCAATATGAGGGAAAGAAATAACTACATGGGTTCGACATATTATCGTGGCCAGTTAAATTTTGTAACTTAAAACAAGAAATAAATAAAAAATGGTGTACTATGCAAGAGGGTTTACCTAGTATCCGTGAACCATTACATACACCTTATTTGAAACCAACGACTTAACATATGACGACCAATCTCCCTAAATGTTGTGTTCGATGTGTCACATTTACAAGGCGGCTAACTCGATTACATGTGGCTAAAAGATAGCAACCTAGTGGGGTCTCCCAATATATACTCAATGGTATGGGGAGCACAAGTTTGTGTTAGCATTGTATAATTCATAACCATTCAGTGAGAGTGTTCCCATATACTTTCCATACTGAAGTGCCTCTGATATACCCGAAAGTACTAGAGAACCTTCGATATACTTCCGTACTAGAATGGGATTTCACCCCCGAGATACAATGAAGGTAGTTAACAATAGCTGTTAGGTTTATAGATGTCGAAACATCTCTATAGCCTAGACCTCTAATTGTTTGCATTATGTTCCAAATGCTTCTTAGGTTAATTCAGTAAATTTTAAAGTTTTTCTTGAATTAGGTTTCAATTTCAGGCTCAATGATGTCACCTGAATCCTAGTATGAAACTATATGATAAAAAGGAAACATTTCATTTCAATGAATTCTATGCCTACGAGGGAATAGAGTATGAAAAATTAATACATCAAATAATATGCCTCCACTAAATTTTCCAAAAGAAAAACTAAACTTCACCTTCACTAATGAAAATGTAATCTATTAAAAGCAAAAAATGATATTTGTTTCACTAAAATGCACTTTTATGTATAGGATGCTCTTTTATTTTCAAGCCTCAACTAAAGCAAAAATAAATATTTTGTTCCAAAATGCTCAGAACGGTATCAAAACACTAAAAAAAATAACATCAATTCAAAGCACTTTAAGGAAATTTCTTTCACTTTCTCTTTCAAAATGGACAATCAAAATTTTCATTCTAGTTTGCAAACCCAAAAATGTAATCTATGTTCGATAAGCGACAAACATGGATTTAAAATTCTAGATGACCTAATACACATGAAAATCCACTTTTCACAAGATAAACCGAAATCAATGCAAGTTAATGTTTCAAGCAATTTTACCAATTGAACATACCCAATCATCAGAAAACCAGAGACTCAAAGACACTTACAAGTGACAAGAGGCAACCAATCAACCTATAAACCCTAAAATCAATCAAATTGCACTCATATACTTGAAAGTTCAAAGAATCAAAGATTTGTTAATAAAACAAGGTAATCAACCAAAATGTCAACTAAAAGAAATCATACTGGACAGAACCAGATCTTAGGGGCTTAGACACATTAGGTTTTGACAGAGAAACCCTAATTGTTTGCCAATCTTAGGGATCAGCATGACTGTCAAGGCCAAACAAGCACTGAACAGGGGATAAGCACGATTGTTTTAAGAAAAAGTGCGCTGGAAGCATGACTATCATATCAGAAAACGTGTTGGTCAAGGAAATAAGAAAAAATAAAAATAAAAATTCAAAAACTTAGCGAGAATGACCACTCTAAGACAGTAACCAGTGGTTGTGCAAACTTAAATCGACCCAAACCAACTAAGAACATGATGGTCAGTCAAACTAATCAAGAGATTAGTTGAGAGAGGAGGGTGAACAAGCTATAGCTTCCCTAATGGAGTCACCATTTTGTTGTGAAGGAAAATCCCCTCTATGGATATAGACAATCCCTCTATCCCAATGGGTGGGTCTAGCAACAAACAAAACAAATTAATACTCACTTTCCTAGCTTATTCTTGACAAATGTAATGAGAAATAGGAACCTACCTCATTCTGATGCTACCCATTTGTTATTCATAGATGGCTTTGAATATTTCACTCTAAGCCTCGCTCTTAAGTCATTCTTCACGTCTAGTAATTCTGCAAGGAATATCAAAGTACTATACAAAACATGAGATCATATATAACCTGTATCAAGAATTAACTAGTTAAGAGATCAAAGAACATTAAGATAATCGCATAAATATTTACACAATTATGGAAAGTGAACATCAGATTTATATATTAAGAAACTAAAAAGGGAAGCATACAACCTATGGCTTGATGTTGAGGCCTTCCTTTGGGTGGATTTCTAAGTCCAAGAAAAGACTCTTCAAGCACTCCTTCTCAAAGCTAGAAATGGGAAGCATGTAAGTATAATCTCAGCATAGGGATGCAGCAATCAATGACCAACCATTTGGGAATGGAAGGCAGTGAATTTATAGGAAGGGAGAGGGAGTGAGGGATCCACAAAAGAGGGAGGAAGTTCCACATATCAAGGGGAAATCCCATGATGATAAGATAAAGAGGCCCAAGTGAGAAAGATCAACCATAACAACAAAAACCAATTTCCAACTCGATTTTCCTGAAGGTTCTAGTGAGCAAAGCTTCTCCTCCAGTTTGGGAAAACCTGCTAGAAGGAGGCCAGTGTGAGTTTTCCTATGAAAACCCGCACTCGTAACATGAGTGTATAACTAAGCAACCTTCCATTAGCATGGGAAGGTAGTGGAGAAAAACGTGTTGATGCCATAAATTAGGTTTTAAAGAAACTTTCTCCAAAATGATTTTAGGGCATCTTTCCTTTTATTCTTCAGGGAGGTTTTGGTCTATATATCATGATGGATATTTTGCACAATAGTCAATGTTTTGGCATTTCGGTATATGGCATGGGAGGTGAATAGGAGACATGAAAATATATTGTGTAATAGTGAAGGAAAATTCCCTATGCAGAAAAAGGCAATCCCTCTGTCCCAATGAGTGGGTCTAACAACAAACAAAACAAACTAATACTCACTTTCCTATCTCAGATTGACAAATGTAATGAGAAAGAGGAATCGGCCTCATTCTGATGCTAATCACTTGTTCTTCAAAGATGGATTTGAATCTTTCACTCCAAACCTCATTCATAAGTCATTCTTCACATCCAGAAACATGTAGGTGAGATCAAAGTACTATAGAAGACAAGAGAGCATATATAACATGTATCAAGCATTAACTACTTAACAGATCAAGGAACATTAAGCTAATTACATAAATATTTACACAATTATGGAAAGTGAACATCAGATGTATATATTAAGGGAAGCATACAACCTATCCCTTGATGTTGAGGTCTTCCTTTGGTTGGATGTCCAAGTCCAAGCAAAGACTCTTCAAGCATTCCTTCTCCAAGCTAGAAATGGGAAGCATGTAAGTATAATTTCAGCATAGGGATGCAACAATAAATGACCAACCATTTGGGAAGGGAAGGGAGTGAATTTATAGGAAGGGAGAGGGAGTTAGGGATCCACAAAAGAGGGAGGAAGGTCCACATCTCAACGGGAAATCCCACAATGATAAGATCAAGAGGCCTAAATGAAAGAGCTCGACCATATAAACAACAACCAATATCTAGCTCATTGTTCCTGAAGGTTCTAGTGAGTGAAGCTTCTCCTCTAGTTTTGGAAAACCTACCAGAAGGAGGCCAACCCGAGTTTTCCTATGAAAACTCGTGCTGGCAGCACGAGTGTATAACTAAGCAACCTGTTGTTGTACCTCTGAGATAATAGTGGTCAGCTATCAATGCCAGAGCATCTAAGATAATTGTTTTGGGGGTTTTGTTTTAATTTGGAAGACCAATGAATAAAACAAATGTAACACTATAATGCCTAACCCTTTGAATAATATTAATCCCAAAGTAGAGGGCTGAAATAAAACTTCACATAGTGATAAATTTTGAATAGTGGTGAGCAAAAACAAAAAATAATATGATTATTACAATTTTCAGACATAAAATTGAACAATCATAAGTATGAAAACCTCTGACCGATGTTCATAAGGTTCAAGAGAATATGCTTATGCTTACAACAAGATGCTGATAATTTATTGATTCAGAGGGAACTAATTAAACAGAGAGTTCATTAATCCATTCTCTTTAATAATTATCACTTCAAAATCTTATACGAATAGATTGATACATAATTATTCCTACCTAGGTATCTCTGTAAGGTATAAGAATATGAAGAAAAACATAATGTGTTACTAGAAAAACTTACAGGAAACACAAACTATGTAAAACTGAATTCAGGATCCTTTGCTTTGTATTAAGGATCCAGAAAAGATAGTACATCAAATGTTTACAAATAATTCTTCAAGGGTGAACTCTCTTTCAATGGTCAACCTAGTTCAATGGTGAACAATGGACCCTTAATAACTCAAGAAGAGAGTTATTTATACAATAGTAGAACTAAGAAAATATCCTAAACTATTTAAGGATTTATTCTAGGAAAAGGAAATATCTTCATGCAAGAAGATAGAGACAGTTATTGAACTGCTGCTTGTTGTCCCCATTATTTAGGTTATGTTGGCTTTAGTCTTTGATATTTTGCCCTTTCAGATACTTGTTTTTTTGATCTTCATGCTGGAATTCATATTCACTTATGACCTTTCATTTGATTCATTTTAATCTGATACTCTTTGACTGCCTCCTCTGTCTAAACTTTTACTATGTAATTTGTCTGTTTTAACATTTATTGTGTAAAATGACTTTTTCTGCTGTCTCTGGTTTAAAATTGATCTTCTATTTGTACACAGACTTCTGATAAATGAAGCCTTTTGAATAAATTTTCTGAGAATCTTGGAGTAAACAGGTGTTTAACTAGTGTCAAAATTGTTTATCCAGTCCCCTGGTCTTCTGCTAATCACCTACAAAATACAACAATTTGTTAAGAAAACCACAGGTGACAGGGAGGATCACAATGGTTTTATTTGAGTTGAAATGTCTGTGGATGGATTCCAGAGCATTTTCGAGAGGTAAACATTGGTTAAATTGGTTGCAGAGGCTTAGGGTGGCGCAGGAGGGCTATACATGTTTTACCGTGTAAACGGGCGAAAAGAGTGATAGTGAGGGTTTTGGCATTTAAATGATTAACTTTTAAAATTTAGCGTAAAGTGAAAAGTGGATGGTTTTACCATACGTGGAGGAGCAATTTCGTAGGCTCATTGCACCGCTTTTGGCCATGGGGTGGTTTTTATCCGAGGGCATGCGAGTTAATGTGGGAATGACACGTGACCACAAGGGGCCCGAGCAAAACCATGAATTTCCCATGCTCTCGGGCCTTTAAAGATCGGAGATCAGGAGCGTGTGATATCGCTGCGGATTGTTAGATATGGGAGCCGATGATCAGATGGCTATCGTGCGATCAATATGCATGGAGGGAGTAGGCACGGAGATTAGTGGGCCCAGGGAATAATTACAAATGATTTGTAATTATTTTAATGAATAAAGTGTGGGTTAAACATATCGCGATGGGTTAATGGAGTGGGACTCGGTTTTTAACTGCAGCAGGGTTTATTTAACCACACCAAGGGGGTGGGTTAAAAAGTTTAGTCGGGAAAATGGTGAATTGAGCAGTTAAATTAATAAAGTGGGGGGAACATAAAACTTTAGGATAAAGGGTTTTATGTGGGTTTTTTTAGGGAAATCACAAGGGAAATTAATATTTTCAAAGGGGAATGGGTTTCACACTAGGGAAAAGGGGTTTTTAGGTAGGGGAATGAGTTTGGAGGGTAAATTGCTAGGAAAATGTGTGAAACCAAGGGAAAGGGTGAAAATGAAGGGAAGATGAGGAAATGATGGGATGATTAGGAAATTAGTAAGTATGTAGCGGGGGGTGAAATGAAATGAAGGGAAGTTAACCAAATCATCTTGTGAACATCTTTTCATTTTCATAACTGCTCCTGCACACTAAAACACATGATCTAGCATGGTAAATGTACTTCTGCAACTTTTCTTCTACCTACCCATTTACTTACCCTAACATTTTCTCTTCACTTAATTGGGTGCATTTAGCCTAGCGACCCTTTTCTTTCCTTTTTATTTTGAAAAACAAACTATCTAATTCTAACCTTATAACATCCAAGGGCTCAGATTAAACTGATGAGCTCCTTATTATTTTCTACCTAACTACTGATCTGCTAAGATTAAGCAGTTTGGCTAGATATTTATTCTCTAACTAAAAGCATGAAATTTAAAGCATGAACTAGTCAAGATTTAACTATTTGACTATCATGGGTTGTGGCATTTATGGCAAGCTACACACAACCATTATTTTGCATAATAAAGTAAAAGTAGTGGCACTTGGACTTGCACACTTTCAGATTTTATTGCTTTTTTCTTTTCTCTCTAACCTAACATTTTATTTTTTCCTTCATTCATTAGGGCATCTATTTTAACATTTTCTTTGATATGGACATGTTATCAAGATATTTCCTAATATTTTTTATTCAATATTCCTTTTGTCCTTATCCTAGCTTAATATTTTTTGATAAATATTTTCAGTTTTGACTAATTGATTCTAACTTAACAAAACCAAAAAATGCTACAACACCTGCCATTAGCACTGGAAATAAGTGGGGAAAAATGCGTTGATGCTAGAAATTAGGTTTTAAGGAAACTTTCTCCAGAATGATTTTAGGGAAACTTTCCTTTGATTCTTTAGGGAGGTTTTGGTCTGTATATTGTGATGGATATTCTACACAGTATTCAATGTTTTGGCACTCCAGGTTATGGCATGGGAAGTGAACAAAAGACATGACAAAATATTGTGTAACGTTTTGTCACATCCAATCAAAAGGCCTAAAAACTGGGATCATTCAACATCCTCAACGCTTTTTCATTATCCCTTTTCAAAGCCCTAGGTATCACTTCTCCAAAAAGTCTAATTTTTTGGTCAATTAGCTCAAAAATAGTGTTTTTAGCCCCAATGCACCCTACATGCCTATCCACCTACAATGGTTGCAATTTGCATAACTGAGCATCTACGATGATCAGCGTAGGTTGCTCTACTTTGAAGGTGCATTGATTCTAGAATTTCGTGGAAATTAGAAAATATTTTCGAATATTCTCCTTCCAAAATCTTATAAGGTGGTTTTAATCATTTACCATGGATAAAGATCTTGACTTCCTTTTTGATCCTACTCTAGTGGTATTATATCTTATCCCTAGAGCCTATATTCCCTCATATGTGGATCTCAAGCCTAGATTGGAAAATCCTAAACTACCACTTTCACCCTATAAATTTACTGCCTCCCATAGAGTCTGGGTTAGATTTTGGAGATTACTAGTGCCCTCATGTTGCTGCCTTGAGCTCAAGGAATTCATCAATTTATGAATTAGAGTTGAATGTGAAGTTTTGATTTGTGGCATAAGACAATTGGGAAGACATCTACAAAGTCAACTTCTATATATGGTTGTAACTCTCTCCTTTTTTTATTAATACAAAATTCACTTTGTTTTCCTATACATGTGTCATGTTGATGCTTATGTATTTCAATCGCATTCTAACTCATTGACTAGAGATATGGGATTATGCTATGCAGATATTGTAGTTCCTTTGTTTGTTGTAGTCATTGTTACGGGTTCCATTTATAGCGTGAGGAGCTAGAGTTGGAATTTACAAGCAAGGAGAAGAAGAGGACTTACTACAAATTCCAGGTAGGTCTCTTTTCTGTATTTTAATCTCTCTAATGAAAACATATGTCTTTTTGTTTTATGTTGTTCTATATCATACCACTAGATCTAGGGAGTTCATTTTTGTCCGCAAAAGTGAATTTTCAATATAACAACATGGTCAACCGACTAACACTATGTTGGATGGGATTCCTTCTACTATGTTTATTACCTCAAAGTTGGCCTTGGTTGAAATTCTAATTATAATATACACATTCCTCAAGGTGCCAATAGGTTTAATAAAACATTAATCTGCTAATTTGAGGTAGTTTGTTTCTCTATGTAGTTGTGATTTTCCAATCCTTTTCCAAGTCCCCCTTGGGAGAATATTTACTTGGGATCCAAAGTAGATTTATTTTACTTCATCATAATTGGTTGATTTTATTCTTCATCATCTATATCTATTGTCTTCCAAAAGTTTTCTTAGAAAAGCTAATGATATTTCAAAACCTTGTTACACTCATAAAAAGGAATGTGATCAAGGCCAATTTTTTGTTTTATGAATGACATCTTTGGTGAAGAAGTAGCTTTTTTATTTTTTAATTGAGTTAATTTTGCAGCCAAGTCAATGTTCTTGGCTGACTTCATTTTAGTCGGATCGACTTGAATAGTCAAATTTTCTTCCTCTATTGATTTTACTTTTATTTAACTATTAGCGTTGACTTCACTAATTTCTACACTAGCTTGATTAATTTGGAAATATTTCTCTATATATTCTATGAACTTACTTTTTGTGGGCATATTGGTTCACCATAATTATGTGTAGTCTTGAAGTCTTCCTAATCAAAAATTAAGTTCAATGGGGGGTTACATTCGTGATAGAATTTATGCTAAGTGTGATATCTTGATTGCCTTGTTACCTTGTCAAGCTTTGATATAACAGAGGTTACCTACCTTGGTATTTAGATCAAAAGCCTATCATGCAATTTTCTACTCAAGTTGACTCTTTAGCATGGTGAAGATGATACAATATCTAGATGAAATCTCTAAAGAAGGAATTTATCGATATAGGGATTTACTTCACGAGGGATGTTAACTCAATGCAATATTGGGTCAAGGTCATCAATATTCATATTATCTACAATATCTACAATTTGACAAGTTTCATCTTCCTCCTTAACCAATTATAAGTTATTTCTTCTCTCAAGAACCATTGGGACATCCACTCTCAAAACCAATTGGTATTTTCCAATCTTGGATGAGTCCAGTGCATTGACTTACTTTTCCCTAGAGTTTCTTCCAACTTGATGTCTAGGGATCACTTGTATTTTATATTTTCCTCACATTTATTTATCATTTGTCCCTTTCAATTATCTATGTTTGGACTCAATATTTATGAGACTACATTTGTCATGTAGTTATTTGTGTGGATTCTTCTTCCAACATACATTATCTTCTATCCAAATTTTCCCATGATGTTGACATTATTATCCATAGTGTATGTTGGGTTCAGTTATATTCTTTCCACAACTAGCCTCCCTAGTTAATCGGGGAGTTAGAGGGGGGGATCACAGGGGGATTTTAGGGGGGCGAGTATCCCCTCTACAAGGTCTGGGGCAGCACCACGGGGGATTTTTTTTTTTGGACCCTATATTAGGTTGGGTGAACCTACCTATGGTTTTGTGCATGGTTTTCGCACATGGTTTTAGGCGCGATGGTGTTCAATCCATGGTATTGGATTCTTTGGCATGTATATATATGTATTGTTACATTGAAAGGAACATAATGAAAAATCAATCTAGTAGTTCCAGTTTTTGGATGCAGGGGAAAATCTCTATGTATATGTGTTTTATGTGTTATGCTCTTGCATTGTTTATTTTATGTGTTTTAGAATTTGTATGCAGGTAATTTCTATATGGAGTTAAAACCTGCATTTGGTATTAGAGCTCTTTTGGATTCAAGGGGACACCTTTGTTGCTGAGGGGTTTCACTTGGGTCTATGGTAGACTCTCTTCAGTGGGAGATCTATGAGATCAATTCTAGTGGTGAAAGAAGATGGCTAGTGGAAAGATAGAGATCGAGAAATTTAATGGTTAGAGTTTTGAGTTATGGAAACTCAAGATGGAGGATCTGTTGGTAGATAAAGATCAGTGGATCATGGTAGATATGGGTACTAAACCAACGAGAGTGTCCGATGAAGAATGGAAGAATTTGGATCAGAAGGCAAAGAGCATAATACGATTGTGTCTCAGATTCAATATTGTTGAATGTATTAGGGGAAGCTATGGCTAAGGCTTTGTGGGTCAAGTTAGGAACTTTGTACCAATCTAAGTATCCGGTGAATAAATTATTCCTACGGAAGAAGTTGTATAACCTGAGGATGAAATATGGAGACTCGGTGACAAAGCATATGAACACATTTAATATTGTGGTAAGTCAGTTATTATCTATTGATATTAAAATTTCAGATGAAGATAAGTGCATCAGTTTGTTGTGTTCTCTACCAAATTTGTGGGATAGTCTGGTTATTGCAATAGATAACAATGCAACTACCTTGCATTTTGATGAAATAGTCTCATCCTTGCTAACGGAGGAGATGAGACAGAAAAATATGGAGAGCCCGAATGGTGACACCTTGTTTGTATAAGGATGGTCCCAGAACAGAAACAAAAATGAGTCATCGAGTGGGAGATCTAAATCTAGAGGGAGATCTAAATCTCTAGGAAAACCTATAAAGGTGGTGTGCTGGAAATGCGGAAAGAAAGGGAACTACAAAAGGGATTGTAAATCTAAAGATCCTGACAAAAGAAAGGGATCTGATGATGCTCCTTCTACAGAGGTGAAAACCACCACAGATGAAGGTGGGGAGGTATACTTAGCTTCTTCAAGTACACGTGTAGATCATGAGGCATGGTTGATTGAATCAGGTGCATCCTTTCACTTCACTCTCCATAGAGAGTGGTTCTGCGAGTATGAGAAATATGAAGGTAGTGATGTCTTCTTATGGGATAATAGGAAGGCTAGAATCATTCATCGCGGAAAAGTAAAGTTGAAGTTGCAAGGTGGAATGGTTATAGCAGTTCCAGATGTTCTGTATATTCTTGCATTGGCTAGAAATCTGATTTTTGTAAGCAAGCTAGATGATGTAGGTGTAAAAATAGTTTTTGAGAAAGATACCTGCAAGATGGTTCGAGGAGCACTAATATTGATGCGGGGAGTTCAGATTGGAATTCTGTACAAGCTGCAAGGTAGCATTGTTATTGATGGGTGCAATAGTTCTGTGGTTCCTGAAAGTGGAATAGAAAATCTAGTGGTCTCTGGAGAAAACACCATGCTATGGCATCAAAGGCTTGGACATATTGGAGAGAAGGGTCTTCGAATACTTCATGGTAAAGGTATGGTAGAAGGTATGACTAATAGCTCTCTGGATTTTGATCTTTGTGAAAATTGTGTATATAGGAAGCAGAATCAGGTGAATTTCCCCTCTAGTGGTAAGAGGGCAAAACAAATACTAGAGCTTGTGCACAGTGATGTGTTTGGACCTATGAAGGTTCCATCACTAGGTAAGTATGTGTACTATATATCATTTATAGATGACTTCGCAAGGAATACATGGATATATTTCCTCAAGAAGAAATATGAATTCTTTGACAGGTTTAAAGAATTTAAGGCTCTGGTGGAAAATTAGACAGAGAAGAAGATAAAGGTGCTGACGACAGATAATGGTGGAGAGTTTTGCAACAAGGAATTTGAAGAATTTTGTAAGAAGTGTGGTATAGCACGACAGAAGACTACTCCATACACACTTGAACAAAATGAAGTTGCAGAAAGAATGAACAAGGCATTGATGAAAAGGGCAAGAAGCATGCTCAGTGGTGCTGGGTTAGGACAAGAATTCTGGGCAGAGGCGGTGGAGACAACATATTACCTGGTCAATAGATCACCTTCATCAGTGTTGGAGGATAAGACCCCACAAGATGTATGGAATGGTAAGAAACCCTCTCTTTCACATATGAGGGTATTTGGATGGATAGTAAATCTGAAAAGTACATCTTTATTGGGTATTAGGATGGTTTAAAGGATTATAAGCTTTGGAACCCAGTAACAAGGAAGGTTGTGTACAGCCGAGATGTGGTGTTCAGAGAGGTGAAAAATGTTATTAAACATTAAGTCCCATCAAAGGAACTTGAGAAGATAGAGTTTGAGCTAAAGGAGGAAGAATCAGACTCTACATCAGAAGAGCAATTAGAAGATGAAGAGCCACAAACTCTGGTTGTGAGAAGATCAGTTTGAGAAAGAAGGCAACCAGAAAGAAATAGTCCGTCTGCTTTTTGTTCAAATTTTTCTTTATCTATTACTGATGATGATCCTAGAAATGTGAAGGAAGCAGTAGATTAAGAGGATGGAAAACTCTGGAAAGAGACCATGGTTGATGAAATGGCATCTTTGCACAAAAATGAGGCTTGGGATTTGGTGGAGTTGCCAGCTAGAAGGAAATGCATTGGTAGAAAATGGGTGTTTAAGAAGAAGACAAACACAGAAGGAAAGGTGGATAAATACAAAGCTCGGTTGGTAGAAAAAGGTTATTCCCAGGTGTCAGGGATTGATTTTGGTGATATTTTTTCTCCTGTTGCCAAGGTAGCTTCTATTAGATTACTTTTATTTGTTGTTGCTGCTTTTGATTTTGAGTTAGAACAAATGGATGTGAAGACAACATTTCTCCATAGGGATTTGGAAGAGGAGATCTACATGAAGCAACCTAAAGGCTTTGCGGTGGAGGGTAAGAAATAACTGGTATGCAAGTTAAAGAAGTCTTTGTATGGGCTAAAATAGTCCCCAAGGATGTGGTATCAGAAATTTGATACATTTATATGGGCACATGGCTTCACCAGAAGCAAAACAGATCACTGTGTGTATTTTAAATTAATTGGCGACCACGTTATTTATCTAGTCTTATATGTGGATGACATGTTGCTGGTTGGAAATGACAAAGAAATTATCCAGGATTTGAAGACCCAGTTGTCCTCCAAATTCGACATGAAATATCTTGGTGCTACAAACTATATTTTGGGCATGGAAATTAAAAGAGATCAAGTAAAGAGGAAGCTCTGGTTAAACTAAAGGAAGTATGTCGAGACAATATTGCAGAGGTTTAAAATGTAGGATAGTAAACCAGTGAAGGTTCATATACCTGTAAGTGTAAAGTTATCTATTGAACAGTGTCCCAAGAAACAAGAAGAGGAAGAGGACATGTCATGTATTCCATACGCAAGTGCAGTCGGTAGCTTGATGTATGCAATGTTCTGTACTAGACCAAACATTGCACATGCAATGGGAGTATTGAGCAGGTTTATGTCAAAACCAGGGAAGGAGCATTGGACAACAGTGAAGTGGGTTTTCAGGTATTTGCGTGGCACTAGTGATTATGGTTTGTTGATCCAAGTCGCTCCAGAGACACACACAGGACTAAGAGGGCTTATGGAAGCTCAAAAATCAAAGTGATCGTGATGTTTTCGAACTAGGACCAAAGCGTAGATCTCATCGTCCTGATCGCAATGGTGTGAATGGTTCATGAAACTGAGTCTGTATGCGAAAGTTAGAAGAAAATAAAGTTCGGTTGACTTTTGCTAACTGGGCAGGCTTAACGAGGCAGCGATTGGACAAAATTTGGCTACCGGATTTCGACCAACCTAGGCTAGATTCTAGGTGAATTTGTGGCCTGTTTAATTTGTATCCTTTGTTCATTTTTTGAATTTTCGAAAATGACTAAGTTTGTTTTAATGAAAAAAAAAAATATAATTAAAAATAAAAATATATTAATTATGGGCCAATAGGCCATGACCCCCGCCGGCCCTCCCTCAACCACCAAATCAAAAAACAATTAATTAAGGGGTGGGCAGCCATGACCCCACCACCCCCGGAGCTATTCCACCACACTGTTATTAATAAGTGGGGGCACGGGCTGTCAACCCTGCGGCCCTCCACACCTTAACATTAACATGAACTACTGGCGGAGGTTTAGGGGAGCGGGCCACTTGACTGATGGACCCGCCTCTCATTTCAAATATGTAACCATTATGTAATAAAAATAGGGAGGGGTGGGATTTGATCCCCCGACCCCTCCTCAATGATTTTCCTTACTTGCCAACACACCAAACGACCACCATTGGTAGATCCGCTCGCAAAACATTATATCAACCTTTTGGTACAGTGTGCCCAGGCAGATGGAGGAACCAAGAGAAAGCTTGGAAAACGAGGTAGAGTTAATTTTTAATTAATTTTTATGCAAGTGGAACCATGACTGAGTAGAATTTCCAGGAGAGTGAAATTTTCGCAGTGTCCAAATTGAACAAACTTTATGTCGATCTTACACCTCTTAGTGACACAAACCCGATGGTGCAGTCAGTTTTCTAATGTGAGCAGCCGATTTGTAGAGGACTCAAAGGAGGGAATCTTTGAGGAATCTATAGGGAATATAAAAGATTCCTTGAGCTCCAGATTTCCAATTTCTCAGAATTTGGAAATTTGACAGTCGATTTTTCATTTTCGATGCCACAATTCTGATGGTGTGTTTAGATTTTCCATTTGCTCATTATATTTTTCGGCCACTTTTCTAAGTGGAATGTAGGTGTCAACATTCATGAGCAAGCAGTGATTTCCATGCGATTTGATGTCATGAGATCGATGGTCCAAACAACTTCAGCAGTTTGACATCTGCTAATTCAGATGGCCCCAGGATTTAAGGTATATGCAGTGTATTCATGTACTTCTTTTGCTATGCATTGTGTTGCACAGGTCCTTGTTTGAAGTTTGATGAGGGATCTTGTTTTCTACTCATTTTCATGATTCCTTCTTGATGTGATGTGGAACCATATGTGTGATGTACTTGTCGTCATGATTCGTCATGTTGTGTTTTTAGATCCCTTTGTTGTATGTTGATGGGATACTCTTGTTTTCGTCAGGTATGTTTGCATTGAGATACCTTTTACACCATGTTGGCGGGATGCTCATCATACATGAGTTTTTGTTATACTGACAGGAGTCCTTTTGACTGAGATTTCCTGTATTAGAACATCTCTTAGAGCCACTCCTGGTTGAGGGAAATTTTCCTTGTATGATAACGACATCACTTAATGCGGCGGCCTACACCATCTTAACATCGGGGCCCAGAGATGTAGTCCCTCCTAGATGAACTCCGTTATCAATGGCTTATGTTTTCATGTACTAATGATTGTCATGTTCCTCTTCTTTAAAACATGTAGATGTATTCCCTTATGTTCTTTTTAAAAATGCAATTTAACACATCACGAAAGTAAAATGTCTTGGGAGGGTCCTTTGTCACACTTGAACCTGGATCAAGTGGTATCAGAGCGGTCTTTGCGTTGATGTGAATTGCAAGCATGAAAAATGGAACATGCAGCGACAAAGGATTAAAAATCGATGTACAAGACCATGCTCAAAATTTCCAAAAGGGTGGAAATAATGTATGAAACTTTGCAGAAAGAGACAAAAGAAAAGGAGCGATTGCAGATTCATTTGCGAGCCACGGAAGAGGCCCTGGAAGAAATGAAGTAAAACAAACATAATCTTCAAACAGAAAATGATGAATTGAAGACGCTTCTACATGAACAGAAAGAGGAAAAACATAGTTTGCTATGACAGCTGCAAGCTAAGGATGATGCCTTGGAAAAGCTGTAGCATAACCTGTACGAGGTAAAAAGTAGTTCTCCATCTTCATGTATGTTTCCTGATGATGATTTCGCTATTTTTGAAAATCATACCACAAGAATTGACTCCAAACTATTGAAGAAAATGGGGTATGAAGGAAAAGGCTTAGGAATTAATGGCCAAGGCATTGTCAATCCCATCAAAGTGGAGGAATTACCCCGTCAGACAGGACTTGGGTATGTTAGAAAGGAAGTTGGGGAATGCGCAAGACAACTAGCGAACCACCAACAACAGATGATGAGAAGCCCTCATCAGTTCTTTCCAAATCGACAGAGGAGGTAAAAGATGTTGATTTCCTTTCAGTTTTGTTTTCACATAGTATTATTTCTATTGGAGATTTGGAGATCCCAATTATAGGTACAAATATGAGGCTCCTTACCAAGATGAAGCACGAGAAGAAAGAAGAACTTGGTGTTAATAACCAAGGCATAACTCCACCATTGGAGGTTGTGGAGAGACCTCAATTTGCAGGCTTGAGATACACCAAGAGAGAATTCTCAAAGGTGTCAGTTTCTTCCGAGACATCATCGAAATCATCGAGGAAAGCGAATGATGGAGACACATCCCCATCATCCCATAGCAGTTTCCATTGTAGGGAAAGAATTGAGGCAAACTCTCATCACCATACTTACACCAGAGACAACAAGGGAAGGTATAACCACTCTCAACAATCAAATGTTCATTTCGATTATAATCATGTTGTTAATGATGGACATAGATCATGGAATCGAAAAACATGTACCTTTTGTGGATTACATAACCATAAATTTTCTAAGTGTTGGAAAAGAATGGTAACAAACAAAAGGATGAGGCGTGAAAGACCCTCTCAACAATAGGTAAAGAAACATGTTAAATAGATCTAGAGAAAGAAGACCTATTGCAGTCATTGCGACAGAAGTGGCCATCAAAGAGCTACTTGTTGGAGGCTCCATCCAAAGCAGCGCCTTAAAGACAAAGTGTCGATGCATGAACCAGGGGAAGCAATTGTTTGACAAGAAAAACCGCCACAAGGAGGCAACCCATTCACTTTGATAAGTGAAAAATGGTTTCTCGATATGTTAGCTTGTCACGATCATGCTTTTGTAAATCATTTGTTGCATTTTAAAATGTAAAAGTGATGATTTTTTCGATCACTTGTTAGGAAAAAATGATCTCTGGTCTTATTTTGAGTTGCATGTTGAACTGTGAAAGTGATGTCGTGTTTCCATCATTTTTCAAAACAAAAATAGTGTTTGGCCTTATCTTTGTAAATGATGTGTTGCAGTGATGATGTGTTTTCCATCACTTGCTGGAGCAATAATGATATTTTGGCCTTGTTGTTGTAGTTGTGGTATTGTGTCCATCTTGATGTAAACTTGAACACTGAGTATGTGTTATAAACTTGTGGCAAGTATGGGATGCTTGGGTCATTAGTTTGTCATGAAATTCAAGCATGTAATTTGCAAAACAATTTACTACAGTTTGCAGAGGTTGCAGGTGTTGGTTCATCACTTAAGGCTCCAAAGAATAAAGGTGAAGGAGATGGAAGAGATATATTTTTAGGACACTTGTGATGTAGACAAGGTACAAAGAAGTTGCAAATTATTCTTTTATGCTTTTGGACGACCAAAAGCTCCTTGGTGGGGAGAATTGATCCAGGTGGATCTAGAGACACACACATGACAAAGAGGGCTTATGGAAGCTCGAAAATCAAAGTGATTAGAATGTTTTCGAACCAGGACCAGAGCATAGATCTCGTCGTCCTGATCACGATGGTGTGAACAATTCATCAAACTAAGTCTATATGCAAAAGTTAGAAGTAGTCAAAGTTCAGTTGAATTTCGCTAACTGGGCAGGCTTAAGGAGGTAGCAATTTGGAAAAAATCTGGCTACTGGATTCTAGCCAACCTGGGCCAGATTCCAAGCAAATTTGTGGCCTGTTTAATTTGTCTCCTTCAATCATTTTTTGAATTTTCAAAAATGACTAAGTTTGTTTTAATGAAAGAAAAAAATATAATTTGGGGTGGCGAGCCACCAACCCCACCACCCCTCATATCCCATATATTAAAAATAAAATAAAAATATATTAATTATGAACCGATGATCCATGACCACCGTCACCCCTCCCTCAACCATTGAATCAAAAAAATTAATTAAGGGGTGGGCGGCCATGACCACGCCACCCTCGGAGTTGTTCCACCACACCACTATTAATAACTAGGGGTGTGGGTTGTCAACCCCTCCGCCCTCCACACCTTAACATTAACATGAAATGCCAGCAGAGGTTTAGGGGAGTGGGCCACCAGACCAGCAGACCTGCCTCCCATTTCAAACAAGTAACCATTATGTAGTAAAAATAGGGAGGGGCGATATTTGATCCCCCAACCCCCCTCAATGATTTTCCTTACTTGCCAACGCGCCAAAAGGCCACCATTGGTAGATCCACCCACAAAACATTATATCAACCTTTTTTCATAGTGCGCCCAAGCAGATGGAGGAACTAGGAGTGGGCATGGAAAACGAGGCAAAGTTAATTTTTAATTAATTTTTATGCAGGGGGAACCATGACTGAGCAAAATTTCCAGGAGGGTGAAATTTTCGCAGTGTCCAAATTGGACAAACTTTATGTCGATCTTACACCTCTCTGCAACATGAACCAAATGACATGGTTAGTTTCCTGACCTGAGAAGATGATTTACAAAGGACCCGGAGGAAGGAATATTTGAGGAATCTAGGGGGATATAAAAGATTCCTTAAGTCTCAAATTCCACTTTCTCAGAATTCAGAAATTTGACAGTTGATTTTGCATTATTCGACACCACAAATTTGACGGTGTGTTTAGATTTTCCTTTTGCTAATTCTATTTTTCAGCCACTTTTCTAAGTGGAGTGCAGGTGTCAGCATTCATGAGCGAACAGTGATTTCCATGTGATTCGATGTCGTGAGATTGATGGTCCGAACAACTTCAGCAGTTTGACATCCGCTTCTTCAGATAGACCTAGGATGTGAGGTATATGCAATGTATTCATGTACTTCTTTTTCTATGCATTGTGCTACACAAATCCCTGTTTGATGTTTGATGAGGGATATTTTTCTTACTCTTTTTCTTGATTCCTACTTGATGTGATGCGGAATCATATGTGTGATGTACTTATCACCATGATGCATCATGTTGTGTTTTGAGACCCCTTTGTTGTATGTTGATGGGATACTCATGTTGTCGTCAGGTATGTTTGCATTGAGATCTCTTTTATGCCATGTTGGCAGGATGATCATCATACATGAGTTTGTGTCATACTGATAGGAGTCCTTTTGACTGAGAGTTCTTGTAGCAGAACATCTCTTCGAGCCACTCCTGCATGAGGGAATTTTTCCTTGTATGATAACGACATGACCTTTATGTACATCATCACTATTGACAACACTTAATGTAGCGGCCTACACCATCTTGACACCAGGGCCCAAAGACGTAGTCCCTCCTGGACGAACTCTGTTATCAATGGCTTATGTTTCCATGTGCTCATGATTGTCATGTTCCTCTTCTTTACAGCATGCAGATGTATTCCCTTATTTTCTTTTTAAAAATGCAATTTAACACATCACAAAAGTAAAAGGTCTTGGAAGGGTCATTTGTCACACCCAGACCTAGATCATTTGTGCTACCAAGGAAAACCAGGATTGGACAAAGTTTTGAATATTCGTGGCTTTGTTGATGTAGACTAGGCTGGAGATCTGGATCAGAGAAGATCTACAAGTGGGTATGTATTTACCTTATTTGGAGGTACATTCAGTTGGATGAGTAAGAAACAATCTGTAGTGGCACTATCAACTAGAGAGGCAGAATACATGGTAGCCGCTCATGCAAGCAAGGAAGCAGTTGGTGGTAGAGATTGTGTTTAAGTATGGGGTTAGTACAGGGATCTATAAGGATAGACTATGATAGAAAAAGTGCAATTTTCTTAGAAAATAACCATGCTTACCATTCAAAGACAAAGCACATTGATGTTTAGTATCACTTTGTGAGGGATATAATAGAAGACAAAAAGGTGTTGCTAGCAAAGGTGGACACTTTGAAGAATACTGCAGATGCATTGACAAAATTTGTGAGATTTGAGAAGTTCTCTTGGTGTAGAGAAACAATGGGCATTGCAAGGCTAGATAAATGAATAATCTCTCCTGTAGCCCCCTTTGTAAAGAAAACAACAATTGGGAGAATGTTGAGTTGTGTTATATTCTTTCCACAACTATCCAAACCTAGTTAACGGGGGGGTTAGAGGGGGGCGGAGCCCCCTTCGTTGCGCCAATTGCACAATGGGGGGTCATAGGGGGTTTGAAGGGGCAGGTATCTCCCCTCTATGGGGTCTAGGGTAGCACCTTGAAGAAAAGAAATTTGGACCCTATATTAGGTGGGGCAAACCTACCTATACTTTTGTGCATGGTTTTCACACATGGTTTTGGGTGCGATGGTTTTTGGTCCATGGTATTTGATGCTTCGACATGTATATATATGTATTGTAGCATTGAAAGGAACATAATGAAAAATCAATCTGGTAGTCTCAATTTTGGGATACAGGGGAAAATCTATGTGTATATGTGTTTTATGTGTTATGCTCTCACATTGTTTATTTGATGTGTTTTAGAATTCGTATGCAGGTAATTTCTATATCGGGTTAAAACCTATAGTGTGGTTATTGCATACAACTCTAATTAAGGCTTCTCATGATTTAACTATCCCCTAATTTCCATCTCTTACTCAATTGAAGTTGACAAATCCTGATTATTATTATTCATTTTATTTTTCCAGGGAATAATATTGAGCATATCTTCTATTTTTTTCATATGTCTTTTAAAAACCTTTGCTAATTATTTTACTTCTAGTCCCTCATATCAAGAGACATGAAGATCAATTACTAGAAAAATAAACCCTAACTACACCAGTAACCATTATTTGAGATCTGTCTAATTTTAGGACATTTGTGTATTATGTGATAGAGAAATCATTTCCCATCCCATTAACTTCATTGGGTAATCAATATAGCTTGAGGGATGTGAATACTTTTCACAACTATGGGTTTTTAGAGTTCACTCTAATCAATTCCTTGTATGAAGGCTCAGATTAACTGAACCATTATTTATATAAGACTTCATCCCACTCTCAAAACTATGATTCATTGAGTCTGATATGATTTTACGTAATCGCATATCCTAATGTATTTTTTCATTAAACTAAAAGTGTGAATATGTGAATTGTGGTACAAGGTATACTAAGAAGCATATAAAATGTGTAAATAAAAAGGTAGATGACGTCAATTTATAACTGGGGAAGGGAAAAAAATGACATGATATCATTACTATGGTAGTCTCAACCCTAGTTGGTAGTTTCAACCCTACTTGGTAATTTTGGAAGCAAATGAATGAACATAGAAACCATAAAAGCCCATATCTCAAATATTTTTTTTAATCTACATAAGAATGTCAAAAAAACACAATTTTAGCTAAGGGATGGATTATATGGATCACGAGAGCAAGTGAAGGGACCAAAGAATACTTCATTCTCAATGTAACTAGGGATTTCAATCCCTTTCTCTTAAAAAAAAGGAAAGTAGATTTTAATGCAAAGATAAATCATTTGGAAAATATTCTAGTATGGGTGAGGCTTCTTAGTTTACCATTAATTTTTTGTTCAATGATTTTTTTATTTTATATTTTTCCTATATATAGTATTGTAGGTGATTATTTTGGTTTGAAAATTCATACATATAAAATGTAGGCAAATACTCAATAACAAACATGTACTTTACTATTAAAATTGGTAAATGTTTGGCGAATATCATCCATTTAATCATACATATGTAAAAGGCAGGAAATTTTTTAACCAAATTAGCTAATATTTTTTTTCAAAAAATGTCCAAAAAATAGTCCATTTGCGAAATTTCGCCCCTTAAATTTTCCCTATTTTGTGATCAAACAATGTTTTTAAAGAAATAAACGATTATTTGGGATTTTTTTATTAAGTAGATGTAGAATTTCCCACTGTAGATCACCAAACAATGCAATATACTAAAGCAAAATACTTGATCTACTTCTACAAACAAACTTGTGGAAGCTTAATCGATTTTGAACAAGATCAAATAGAACACATATAACAGAGAATGAGAAATCAACCACACATGAACACAAAAGAATACTTTTGGGAAAGCCTCAGCTAAAAACCCCGATCTTTGTATTATCATACAAGTGGAAATATCTCCAGATTACAAAAAGATTTAGCTCACAAGCTATCCAACTCTCAGTACAATCCCTCAATGCTGCTCATAGACTGAATAGACACAACATATTCCTTCCCTCAGTCCTACAAGCCTCCTATTTCCTTATGTAGTTTCTCCTGGGTCTTCTAGCTTCCACCTGTGTGCATTCACCTCTCACACAACTCACCAAACTTAGAAGTAACTGCGCAAATTAATTCCTTCCGCATGCAAGAGATATCCTCAATGGAATATTCCTGCAACTGATAGTACATTGTCCCATCATCTGATCTTAACTGGGTCTCTGACTGAACTGACATGCATGAGTTATTTATGAGAGAATATTTAGTTATCTAAAGTGTAGTAGTTACATGCATGCATGCATTAACTAACTGAACTCACAATCAGTTCAACAAACTATTGGAACTAATATAACTGGACTTAACTTAGTTAACTGAGCTAACTAATTACAAGTCAAAGTACAACTCATCCTGATCTCCTTAATCAAGGGATAACTTCCTCAATCAAAGGGGAATTGTTGCATGTCTTCACATAGACTTCATGATTGATTTTCTTCAACTAATTAACTCCATATGAATTAATTAATTATTTTTCAAAAAACTACTAAAATAAAATTCAAATTTTAATTCTCAATTTTAGTTCAGGGACTAACTAAAATTGGAATGTATCCCGAAATGCTATTTATAGCAATTCTTTTTTTATCACTTCTATATTTAACATTTCTTGTTGCTATTTTCAACACTCCCTCTTAACAAGAAAGGGATTATCTGTCACCCCAATCATGTCTCTATGGAACTCGAACTTTCATTTTGACATTGCCTAAATCAAAATATCTGCATCATGTTCCACAGTCGAAACATACAGCAACAACATGATTCTCTTCACCACACAGTCTCGAAGATGATGATACTAGATATCGATGTGCTTGGACCTATCATGAAATAATGGATTCTCAGAGAGTTTGATACAACTCTGATTATTGCAATAGATCACAGTTGGATCCATCCTCTAAATAAACAACCCAACCAATATCTTCCGCGTCCAAATGGCCTCACACGTTGCCTGAATGGCAGCCATGTATTCAGCCTCTGCTGAGCTAAGTGCAACTGACCTTTATTTCTTGTTGTACCAAGAAACTGCAGCTGAACAAAGGTTGAAGATTCCTCCTGAAGTGCTCTTTCGATCTGATGGACTCCCTGCCCAATCTACATCTGTGAAGCCCTGAAGCTTCACTCCCTCTATCCGTCTGTACCACAATCCATACTGAGATGTGCCTCTGAGGTATCTTAGCACATGCTTCACTGCTTTCCAAAACAACTTGGTAGGTTGAACCATAGCTTGACTCAACTGGTTCACCGCAAAGCACAAATATGGTCGTGTGTTCACTAGATACATCAATGAACCCACAAGTTGTTGATAAACAATAGCAGTGACTACCTCACCTCAAGTAGCATCCTCCTTCCTCCAGCTACCAGCAAGAGGAGTCTACATGGGCTTGCACTTCTCCATGTGGAATCCCGTAAGTATCTCATTCGCATACTTTCCCATCCTTCTACCACACTTCCATGCCTAGAAAGTAGTGCATAAGACCCATGTCTTTCATCTCAAACTCTCTTGCAAGGTCCTCCTTGCAAGACTTGATCAACTAATCATCGCCTGTCAATATCAAATCATCAACATAAAGAACAATAATCAATGGCTTACCTTCTACCATGATGTGGTAAAGGTTCACATCTGCTTCACCCTTTGTGAAGCCCAACCCAATGAAATAGTTATCAATCCTGGTGTACCAAGCACGAGGTGCTTGCTTCAGCTCGTACAAAGCCCTCTTGAGTCGACACACATGTGACTCATGATCAAAGGTCTCAAAACCTTCTAGCTACTCAATGTACACCTCTTCCTCAATCTTGCCATTGAGGAACGTAGTCTTCACATCCATCTGATGGATCTTCCAACCCATCTGAGCTAATAGTGCCAACATCGATATGATAGATGAGTACCTTGCTACAGGAGAAAAAGCTCATCATAGTTGATCCTGTCGACCTGTGAGAAACCACGGGCAACAAACCTTGCCTTATGTTTCTCAACACTGCCATCGGCTACTTGCTTTACCTTTTAAAGCCATCGAGAACTCACTACTGACTTGTCCTCCAGTCTTGGGACAACATCCCAAACACAGTTCTGAATGATGGAGTCATACTCTTCCACCATTGCATCAACCCAGACTGGTTTCTGCACTACTTCCTCAAAAGAAGAAGGTTTGGTCTGTACACACTCCCCAACCAGAGTCATGTAATTGATGTACCGCTCGGGTGACCTCCTTTGTCTGCGCTGAGAAGATGGTTGTCCCACATTCTATCTCACATCTAGCATCAACCTGTTAGCTTCCCTTGAGTGTTTCTACCCATCTCTGGAAGACTCAGCATGAGTGGATGTCTCCACTCTCAGATCCTCTACATGCGGCTGCTCTGCATCAGTCTGAGGATCCTCCTCCTTAGGAACTAAAAGTTCCTCCTCTACATACAACTTGAGATCCCTCTCAAGTGATACTCACATGGATTTCTACTCGTCGAACTTCAGATCTCTACGTACCATTGTCCTCTAACTGGTAGGCAAGAACACATGAGAGTTGTGGGGTGTATTAGTGTACCCCACAAGTATCCCCAACTCAACTATTGGATCTAGCTTCTTCCGGACATCTTTGGTCACATGGAAATAAATCGATGAATCAAAGATCCTGAAGTGCCTCACATCTGGTCTCTTCTCGAAAAAGGCCTCCATTGGTGTCTTCATTCCCAGTATACAATGCGGGCTTCTGTTATGCAAGTATATTGTTGTATTGCATGCCTGAGCCCACAAATGAAGTGGTAGGCTTTGGCCATGCAACATTTCTTGAGCTTCTCCCACAATCGATTTGTTCTTCCTTTCAGCCACCCCATTTTGCTGTGGATTATGGGGTGTCATCAACTCTTGTTTAATTCCTTTTGCTGCACAGAAGTCCTTAAACTGTTGGGAGACATACTCTCCACCATTATCACTTCACAAGGCCCTTACTTTCTTCCCAAATTCTTTCTCTACCAAGGCTTTGAACTCACAAAACTTTGAGAAGGTTTGATCCTTCTTTTGCATAAAGTAGATCCAACATCTACGAGAAAAATCATAAATAAAAATAACATAGTACCTTTGTTTAGTGGTGGAGACTATAAATAATGGTCCACACACATCTGTATGAACTCACTTCAGGATTGCTCCAACTCTACTGTCTCGACCCTGAAAGGAAGATTTCACATACTTACCTAAGGTACAACCTTTGCATGTATCCATTTGCTCCAGTTTTCCCTTGGGAAGTCCAGTAGAAATATGTTGCATGATCTTCAAGGCCCCATGGTGTAGGTGACCTAATCTTCTATGCCATGGATTGCCAACATCTTGGCTCTGCACCAATTCTGCTTTGGAACTCAATGCAGCACAGTCATCTACCTCCAGCTTGTAGAGATTCTTTAATCGAATCCCAATCCTCTTGGTCTGTCTAGTGCCGATATGCCTCAGGAATGCATTTCCTTTGCTAAAGACTACATCATAGCCTTTTTCTTCCAGCGTACCGATGAACACAAGATCCTTCTTCAAACCAGGCACATACTTTACATCAGTCAGGGTGAGAGGAGCTCCATGCTCCCTCTGAAACACAATTGTACCTTCACTTGAAACATGGTACTTTCCATCATTACCCATCTCGATGCGCATCTAGAGGTCCTTCTCCTCCAAGGTACCGAAAATATTCTTGTCACCAATTTTATCGGGAAAAATAGTGTCCATTCAGACCTGCTAGTCCCACTAAGATAGGTAGCTATCTTAGAAACAAACAAACTAAAGTTACTTGTGTTTTCCTTTATGAGATATAGATGAGAGAGAAGCAGAGAGTACCAACCTCAGTCTTTTGCTTGGCTCCTTGCTTATTTCCTCCCTCCTTTGATAGAGCTTTGCCACTCCTTCCTCACTTGTCTCGCTTCAAAGAAACACCTGTAGAGTCAAAGCAGCATAATACCATCAAATCATAGAGATCTATAACCATAAACAATATAGGATCAGATATATATTAACCATACAAATGCATATATCAATACAAGATTTAGAAATATATAAGAATATGGAGGAAAACTCAAATAGCTTTATTGATAGAAGTAGTAAAAGAGAGATTACAACCCATTGGTCTGACCCAGCTCCATCCTCCCAGCATGAAAGCCCTCTTCACCTCACGGAAAGCTAGATCATCCAAAACTATGATGTTTCACAAAGAAAAAAAAACACTTCCTTATAAAATACAAAATTCCAGCCTTTGGATCTCTAGGATGAGGGATCCATATATAGATATTTGTAGGTGGGTGAGTCAGCTTCTAGGATTTTTATTAGTGTCATTTCTCTGATAGTTCTTGGTTCCACTTGGAGATTTCATGATCTCTTACTCATCCCTGGGTGAACTCAAAGAGGCAAGTGTCAAATGAGTAGTTTCCAGAAGATTCTTTGGGTATCCACTTAGCAAACTACCTCTGCCATTTGTCTTCTCTCACTCATCGTACCCTACAGAAGGGATTTTCAGTATGCATTGCACCCTCTATGTGTAATAGGTGAGATGCATCACACCCTCGGCATGGAGCAGTTTTTCTGGTCCAATTTTCACCAGTCCTAAGCAGTTTTTCAGGAAGAACTTCTGGTAAATGATGTAATCAACTGACCTTGTTCCTTTAGGGTATGAAACAACACTTTTAGGGGCTTAGAAGCCATTGGTTTATGGACATATGTGATTGGGGTTGGAGTGCCCAAATATGTCTATAACAGTTTCCCCCTAAAGAATGAGGTCGTAAATCTTCTGATGTCGGGTGAAATGCTTTATCATGAGGATTCAAGGTTTTTCAAACTAGAAGGTGACCTGTAATAAGATACAATACAATACATTATATTCATAACATTTTCATGATCTAGCTGAGGCAGGCATTCCCATGCTTAGCTTTATAAATTCATTTTCATGTACATAGGACAGACAACCGTCTGTGTGTTAGACTGATGATTCTGGTAGAGCCATCGTCCCTTAGCTTGGATGATTATCTGTGAAGCTACGACGTACATTTGATGTCTTTATTTTCCTGAATATATCATAGCCCAGATGGATGAAACTAGATTCGAGGTCTTCAAACTAATTCAATCTTTGCCCAAAGTACAAGTCGATCCTTGTGAAAAGATATTCTGATGTCGAACAAGGAAACACATCGCCTGATTACCATCCAGTGATGTAATTTGTTAACAAGCACGAGAGGAATCACCGATAATGATGATGACCCTCAAGGTACTGAAGTAAAATTCACGTGGTGTGAATACATGAGTCGATGTCGAACACCACGTAAAATATTTCGATCGAAGGCCATTGATGCATACCTGTCATCGGAAGTGAGAAACTTGCCATTGAGGCACGCAAGCTTCAAAGTACTGAAAGGGTTGTTCCTAAGTCGACTTCTTGGATAATGAGCTGATGTCGAAAAGAAGTGACCTGTCATAGGAGGGCTTTAGTGAATCTCACATCTACGACATGGAACAAAGCAAATGATTTTGCAGAGGTGAAAATGATCTGATGATACAAGGCTCAGGGTGGTGGTCATGAAAGAATGGAGCATGAAGGTAATGTAGCGAATGAGGCATAAGTTGAGTTGATGAATTCTCTGAGCGACTTCTCTTGAACATATTGGTGACATTGAAATGGATTCGTAGTGTTAACCCAAAAAATGGATGGTACGGAGGACCAATGGTGATATGACTGGTGAACAGAATAACCCAACCCGACTCAATCATGGTGATGGAGTGAAAGTGTCATGTTCAATAGTAACCTTCTACCAATAAATTTCTTCAAGTTTTCTTCCCAATTTTTCCCCAGTCATTTCTAACCAATACCTCTTTATTTTTGTCAAGCTTGAGGAGGATAACATATGCTTGTTCTATAATTTTCCCTTCGGGCAAACCTGTCACTATGTTTTAATGAGCCTAGAAACAGTGAAACTCGCTCTTGTCTGTAATGGACAAGTTTGTCGCTATTGTTTTAACGAGTTTAACGACAAAGATAACTCAGTCCTTTTCAATTTTAGAGAGTCTAAAAAGAGACAGAAAGGAAACTCCAGTAATCCTTTTTCGTAGTATAATCCATTAAGTCCAAAAAAGTATAAAATAATATGAAAGGGGTGACCTTTCTGATCACTTTAATGAGCCAAAAAAGACAAGCGCTCAATCTTTTTGTGTAATGATCCCTTAGGTCCAAAAACATTAAAATCTAGAGGAGGGATGGCACTTCCAATGACTTTAACTAGCTGGAGAGGCCAATTTCTCGGTAATCGTTTTATATTTTATGAGTCTAAAAAGATCTTAAAAGAGACTCGTCTTTGAGGAACGAGTGATATTTTCGGGTAGCAGCTGGTTCCAGACAAGGTTTGGAACTTTTCAATCACGGCAGTGCAAAGAAAGTGGCTAACAGAATCACTCTTCGCAGCTATTCCTCAAAAGGGTAAACAATCAAGTGGAGGCAGATGATTGGCTAAAAAGTGGAGGTGATGGTAAGAACACGACCAAGGCTCAAAAGTTGATAGTAATGCGATCACAAAGGTTATTTACTGGAAGTGGGTTCATTTTTTAGTGAGCTTAAACTCTGGGGGAACATATGCGCATAACTAGGTTTATTTTTTAATGAGCTTGAACTTTGTGGTAGCATTTCTCGTAGCTAGGTTTATTTTTTAACGAGCTTGAACTTTGCAGCAACATTGCTCGTGCCAGTCGTATAATAAGGATATCTCTCATCAGTAGGTTCAATTTTTAGGGAGCTTTCCCCATGCACAACTTTTCTCCAGAGCCCTTTTTATGCAAGATAGGAACGACCCACCTACGAGGTTAAAGGATTGAGAGCCTACAAACTAAGAAAACAAGCCTACAAACTACGAAAATAAAAGGTCATTTTTCACTTGCACGCAAAAGGTTTGCATGCCCCCAAATATAAAGAGAAGTAGATTTTCCAAGTTACCATATGGAAGTTCTCTCATTAGCAAGATTGTTTTGTCCGCATTTGCCGACGAAACACTTGCTTGGCTCTGTCCATAGAAATAGACAAAGGTGAATGGTGTCAGTTCCAATCACATAACCTTCGATGAGGAAATGATATTTCCAGACTGATCCCATTTTCCTAAACAGACTGGTATGTCAGATTGGTCATATATCCTATGAGGAAACCTACCTTATATCTAAGGTTTTCCTGCCGAAGCAGACCAGGGTGTATGCCCCCTAGGTTTAGTCACTGTTACACAAAAATATCGTCACCATGATTATTTGTAGTTAGTATGGGTCTATCATCACTTATACTAGCCTCCTAAGCAAGTCTCATACCTTAGCTCTTCATGTCAAGCTTTGCAAATGAGAGAAAGACATTGAAAATCAATATTACTCTGGTTCCGCACTTTCTCCTACTTTTACCTGTGGACCCACATCCTTTCTTCATATTATCTGCATACATGCACGCTCTGTTTGTAAAGGGGTGGGTGCGTACCCCTGTAGAAGTCAAAAAGGCGCAAGTTTATCCTAAAAAACTCACTTTTGGGTTAATTCTAGATGTTTCTAGAAGGATTTTGATGTGGATTGTTCGCTCCAAGGTGGTTCATGCATCCCAAAAGAGAAGGAGATAATCCCTTGATAGGAGGAGCTATCCCTTTGAAGGAGGGCTTTCTCCCTTTGAAGGAGGACCTAGTAACTTCCCTCCATTGCACTATAAATTAAGGCATTGGGCTGGTTGCTAGAGAGGTTAGAAGCTGAACATTTTTGAGGGTAAATTCTGATGGAATTGGGACTTCCTAGTTAAGCTTGAGAGGAGAGATCACATACTTTTTGGCTTCATTGGGAAGTGAGTGAAACTTGTCAAAGTAGAGGAGACTTCTTGTCGGACCCTGGGAGGAGCTTGTACAGCATCAAGGTGCAGGTTGTAAAGTTCTTCTTTGATTTGAATTAATACAATCAAATTCATTTTTCTCAACAAATTGTCTTATGTGGTTTGTTTCATAATCTCCTTGATCGTTATGACGAATATGCTTTATGATATTGGCTTTTCAGGTGCTATTTAATTTGTTTGCTTGTTTGCGTTTGCAGACTTACTTCAAGGAAGCTCATTTGGAGCAAGGGAGCAAGGTTTCCACAAACTTGCATTGAACCCAAGGTAGGCCTAAAACACTTGTTTGCCTTTGTTTTTAATTGCATATTTAGAGAAAGATAGTTTATGATTGGCTTGCTTGTCACTAGATATATTTAGATACTAAGGAGGTCAATCTTGTCCGCAACCGCGACTCATTCCATGTGACAGAGTGCAAAATATGTTTTCTTCCTTCTCATCCATGAAATCATAATGGAGCCCAAACTAAAGCAACCCCTGGAGGTACACTTTTTATCTTCAGCACTCCCCGCCCAATCTACATCTATATATCCCTGCAATTATATATCACTAGTTGAGACATATCTCAAACAATGATCGACAGTACCATGCAAATATCCCAATACATGTTTTTCCACAATCCAATTACCATGTCTTAGTTCCACTTGGAACTGGCTCAACTTGTTCACTACAAATAAAATGTTTGGTCTAGTATTAACCAAATACATCAGTGGTCCAATCAGCTCCTGGTACATGGATGGATCTACCAAATCAAAGTCTTTTAGCTTTCTATGATTCGTCAACATGGGAGTATGCATTGAATTACATTCCATCATTCCAGACTTTTGCAGGATCTTGATAATATATTTTCCTTGACCAAGGAAGACTTCATCGGGATTTTTCCATACTTCTAGCCCCAAATATTAGTGCATTAATCAAGATCCTTCATATTGAATTCAAAATCTAGCTGCCTCTTACACCAAATAATGAGATGCTCCACACCTACCAGAAATAAGTCATCAACATACAATAGTAGAATCACATGTTCATTCTTCTCAACCTTGAAGTACATGTTTGGATCAAGATCACTTTTGGAGAAACAAAGTCTTTTCAGATAGTTTTCAATTTGTGTATACCAGGCTCTCGATGCTTGCTTAAGTCCATACAAGGCTTTCTTCAATCTACAAATGTGAGGCTATTTTCCATGGGCCTTAAAACCTTGAGGTTTCTCTATGTACATTTTTTCCTCAATCACACCATTAAGAAAATATTTATTTACATCCATCTTATATAAATTAAAATCCATAGAAGAAGCAATAGAAATAATAAATCTAATGGTAGTGTACCTTGCAGTCGGAGCAAGAGTCTCATCATAGACTTCTCCCTCTTTCTGAGAGAATCCTCTAGCCACAAATCTTGCCTTGTATTTGTTAATATTTCCATGCATTGCATGCTTGATCTTATAAACCCAGTTGGAGAACACCACTAATTTTCCTTCAAATCTAAGAATAATTTCCCATACATCATTCTTCATAATCAATCGTTATTATTCCAACATCGCATTCTTTCAAACTTGTTTGCTAGATGCTTCTTCATAGTTGGAAGGTTCATAATAAATTAGATTAATCATCAAAGCTACATAACCATAATACCTCTTTGGTCTCTTACTTTCTCTTAAGGATCCACGTGGTGCTACATGTCCTTCTTCTTCATAGAAAGTGGATATAATCCATGTTGGTCTCTTCTTGATTTTAGGAACAACTGGGTACATTGGATTGTTAGGCCCTTCTAGCTCTTCTTGATGATTAGAAGGATGTTTTGAAGCATTTGATGGACCAAAATATTTTTCTTTCTTGGGAGCTTCTTGTTCTTTGTCCTCATCAGTGTCGATGGGAACTTATTTGGATTTCCAATAGGCCACATTCTCATCAAAGGTCACACCCTTACTAACTTCAACCTATTTTTTGTCCTGGAACATATATTCTATATTCAATTAATATTTATTTCTTTTCTGAAGGGTCTAACTTCCTTCTCTTATATTTAGGTACATGAATATAAATAGGACAACCAAATATTCTTAAATGACCAACCTGATTTTTCTATCCAATGAACGCTTCTTCAGGACTCTTGTCTTCCAAAATTCGATGAGGACTCTATTTTGAATTTAGGCAACTTTCATATATGCTTCACTCCATAGAAACTGAGGCAGGTCTTGATCATGCATCATTTCCTTCACAAATTCTTCAATAGATCTGTTCTTTCTTTCATCAAATCCATTTTGATGTGGATTGCAAGTGACTATTAACTCCCCCTTAATCCCATCTTCTTTACAAAATGAAATGATCTCCTTGGAGATGTATTCTCCTCCATTACCAGATCTTGTTATCTTGATCTTCTTTCCCTTTAGGTTTTCTACTTCAACCTTGAATTCCTAGAACTTTTCAAAGACTTCATCTTTCATCTTCATGAAGTAAATCCATGTCTTACGAGAGAAATCATCAATAAAGGTCACATAGTATAAAGATCCTGCAAGATATTTTACTAGCATTGGACTACATATATCATAATGGACTAGATCTAGGATTTCCTTAGATCTACTTTGGTTGCTTGGAAAAGGATTCGTGTGGCATCCTTCCCAAACACACATCCTTTACATACTCCTTCATGTTTTACCTGCAACTTTGGAACACATGCAACCATATTCAAGGTTCAAAAAGCTCCATAATGAATGTGAGCATATCTTCTATCCCAAATCTCACATGGATTAATATCATTATGTACAAGTGCTTGAGTAGATTGTTTCAAGATTCTATTTAACCTTCCTTCATGAACTGAAATCACTATAGAGGAATATATACTATAGCCTTTGGGCCAAACAAGAAATTTACCATCAACAAATGCTACTTTATCTCCTTTATCTTCCAAGAATGAAATAGAAACCAAAAAAAAAACCTAGTACACTTAATATATTGCTAAGATGAACATTATAACTTGATTCTAGCTCAATGTCTTCTGAATGTCTTTGACTACATAATTGTTGTTGTCTCTAAATTCCACCTTTTGTGGTAATATTATTTCCATAAAACTTGTGAGGTTATCTCTATCTTTCACTGTGTGCCTTGAGGCACCACTGTCCATTAGCCAGTCTTCACTATATGTAATAGAATCAGTAAGAGTAGAAAAATAGAAGAATTCTTTATTACGGAGATCTTCATTCTTAGGCTTCTTTGGAAGTTCATCCAAGTCTTCTTCCATGGTAGCGTGTTCATTTCCCTTTTTCTTTCTATCATTTGATCTTTGAAGGCAATCACTTATATAATGACCAAATTTATGACAATGATATCATTGAAATTTTGACATGTCTCTCTTTCCTTGAGGAGCAGATCTTCTTTCTTCATGCCATCTTCCTTCATTTCTTCCTCCATTTCTTCTTTGAAATCCAAAATTATTTCTTGCTCCACCCTTCTTGAAACGTGATACATATGCTTGAGAATCACCTTCTTCAAATCTTTAAATCCTACCACTTGACATGGGCCTTGATTCTTCTTGAGTACATGCGGTCCATAGTTCATTAAACTTTGGAGCTTTGTTTTTGGCACATATTCCTGTTGCAAATGAGTCACATGATTCAAGTAAACCATTAAGCGTTGTAGTCACTAGTTATTTTTCAGGAATGATCTCATCAAATTGCTTGAAGTTGATCTCTGAACTGAGAAATCCCCATAAAATATGAGGTTATAGTATCATTCTTTGTCATTTTAACATCACGAAGCTCATTCTTCAAACTCATTGCTTTACCAATATTGTTGATAATGTACAATCCAATTAGGAAATCATGTTGAGATTTAGTAGCTTGGGAGGTATTCCAAGCCCTAGGGTTCAGGGTTTAGAGGTTGGAGAGTCACAGAAGTGCTTTGTGGACTTGGAACCAAAGTTGTGAGACTTGTACCCAAGTTGGTTGGTGTGGAACCATGAGGAATTTGAGTAATTTGACACATGGAGGTGTTAGGGGACCCTAAGAGGAGAAAGGGGTAGCGAAAATCACTCAAATATGAGGTATCTATGATGAGATATGATTTTTTATATATGGTTGTTGGGTTTGCACATGGATTGTTTAAGTCATATAGGGTTATTATCAGCCTCTTGATAGGTTGGAAAGCCCACAAGGGGAGTTTGATGAAGCCCTTGATATATATATAAATTAAAGTGATTGTGGAGCCATTTTCTCACATCTAATGTGCATCATTCATAGCAATATATCAATTTGAGGTGGTCACATCTCAAGAAGGAAGACTGACGCTGGAAAGGAGATTTTTTTAAGGTCAATTAATGTCTTTTCGAGGGGTCAAGTAGGAGCAGAGGCATGTCAAGGCCTCAAGGAACATATATGGGGTGTTTTGTGAGTTTTTTATGGTATATTTCATCATTGTTTAGGGATGCATATTGGTACAGGTGTTTGGATAGAGGCCAAGCCCTTTTCCTCAGTGAATAGAGAGTTATTGGGTGTGAACAAGGATTGGAAATTAGCCCTACAACCAGTGAAGTACAAGAAGTTAATGGAGAAATGTCGCAGTTGTCGGAGGGTCATTTGGGCAGTTGAAGAGGGCTAACCAGTGGTTGTTAGAAACCCTAACTAGGCAACCTTAACCACAGCAATATACACCAATCTAGGAGAAGTCAAAAGTTATGTGTGATTGATGTATTAAACTCGAATTGATGCTAGAGGATATAGTGTCCAAGTTGCACTAGTAGTTTGGACATTTGTATTGGACGCTCGTGGTATAGCTAAGGGCAGCATGAGAGTGGACCAAGTGTGGCCTAGTGCAACACCTTGATGGACTATGGTGGCTACTAGGAGAGGCAATGAAGTTGAGCTCAAGGTCTAGACAACCAAGATCATTTTGGAAATCCCATGTTCATTGTTGGAGAAGTGACATTTTACATTCAGATAGCAGCCCTCTTGCCCTATGTTAGTCTTCATTGGAGTAGCGCAGGAAGACTATAGTGGGAAGAAGTCCCTGAGTAGTTAAGGAGCAGCAGTGGGCAAGAAATCTCAAAGTGTTGTGGCCTTAAAGGATGGAGGAACTAGTGAAAATGAATACCCTATGTGTTGGTTGTAGATGGATTTATGATCAACTAGAGGGAAGATTGTACAGACTGAGTTTAGTGGCCTAAAGGAGTTGGTGCATTGATAGAGGCAGTGCTGCAGAATGGAAGTGAAGGACCCGTAGTGTATAGGATATGACAAAGCAATTGTGATCACTAGCCACATCAACTAGACCATCAAAGTATCTTGTATCTTGTATTATTGTACTAGTTGTTGTAGTGTTTTCCTCTCAAAGATGTACGAAAACAACCCACTTAAGATTGTAGATGTCAAACAATCTCAACAATATAAATGGATGCTAAACATTGTAGATCTGCAGCAACTGATAGAAACAAAACCTACCAAAGTCCGGATCTATGCCACAATCATATTTAAACAGCAAAAATAAAGAGTAATAACTCCAATAATCCAATGGAAACCAGCTATGTAAAGAGTAATTTTATTATAACACCTGTGAAGGGAACAAATAGATGTTACTAGACCCCCTCTATGGGATGGGTTCTTGGCTATCCTCAAACGTCTTCAGCTTGTGTAGAGTTTCTCTCCTCTATAATGTATAAACCCAGCGAAAATATGGCATGGGACAATGAAAATAATCAGAGTTACAACAATGAATGCAACAATGAAAATAATCAAAAGTGAATAATGAATGGAAAACCCTTCTATTTATAAGAAAATGTTGAGTTATCCTCAAATAATGAGCAATAATAAAATATTATTGATCCCGTTCTTGGAATAACCACTTATTATATTTGTTTAGGAGGGAAAAAGTATTTAAACTTTTATTTAGAAATAATAAATAAATAAATGATTTATTTATCATCTCAAGGAATTAGTTAAGAAATAAAAAAATAAAGATTTATTTAATTATTCCTAAGGGATTTAGTCAAATTTGACAAAGAATGATAATTAATTAGTGATTAATTAATTATTCTTGAAGAAAAATAAGATAATTAATGATTTATTTGTTTATTTTTCATGATTGGGTCAAATATCACAAGGAATAATAATTAAACAATGGTTTAATTAATTATTCTTAGAAGAAAATCAAATAAAGACTTATTTATTTAATTATTCTTCATGGGTTTAACTATTAATTATTTAACAAAGGTGGTTTATTAAGTAATTTCTCACAGTGAAAGCAATTTTACTATGGTAAAATTGGCTTTACATGCTGTACTTCGATCCATCTAGTAAATTAGGCTAGATGATCAATCTTTTGGTGATAACACTAGTGTATGTATGAGGACCATTATCCTTGGTACGAGAGCCCTAGACTCTTGTATTATCAATTTGATTAATAAAACAAAGTTGGGTTGTTGTATAAAATTGTAAAAAGTTGTGTATATTTTGTGCACTAGTAGATTTAATGTTGTATATTATTTTGTTGTGCAAAGTAGACTTGTTATGATACTTGAATTGGTAGCATCAATGATTTAAGATTCTATCTTAGACTCTAGTATCGTGGAAAAATAATGCATCATACATTTTCTTTGAAGAGTCAATATTTGTGATATATGGGATCAAATGATCTCTAACGGAGTCTACAACAATACTTCTAGCTATAATATTATCTTTCTCAAATTTTAATTGATCTTCATCTTTTTTGGTTCAATGACCTTGCCTTTCACAATACCCAAGAGATCTTCCTTTGCAAGAAGAAAATCAATCCTTTTTTTCCAAGATTTGAATTGTGTAGCTCCTTTTAATTTGTTTTTTGCCTTCATATGGGAACCCATAGTCATGGAAAAGCAAATAGACTGTAGATATCGGTCTTCCTTGAACCTCGAACCTTTGACATTTTCCATTAAAGGCTAGAGCATAGGGAGGTGAGGAAACTCCGATGTCGAGGTGCCAAGATGAGATGGAGCAATGGGCTCCACCTTGGGTCTAAGACCTCGAACCTCAACATTTTCCAATAGAGGTTAAAGCAGAGGAAGGCAAGAAACCCCTGATTCCAAGGTACTGAGATGATGTGGATCGAAGGGTTCCACCTCAAGTATGTGGTATGGGAAAGGACTACCCTCATCTTTATCCCAGTGTAAAGTAAATTATGAAAAACAACAATAAATTCTAATGGTTTTTCTCGACACTTAAAGCGAGTTGAAACTCCTTTCAAATGAGGCAAAATCCATTTTCGCCTGTGAAGTTTGGAGAGTGGTATTACCTTTTCGCGTGTGAAGTTTGTGTTAAACTACATGCAAATTAGCAGGAGGACTAAATCTATGATAATCATCAGATCAAGGGACTCTGCACAAAGTAAAATGGATTGATTTCGTTGAGTGTTGGGACCTTGAACCTTGGACCTTGAGGTTGGAGTAGAGGGAAGGTCGAGAACCAGATGTTGAGATGACATGGTTGGGGGTGGCCCCTACTCTCATGCCTTGAGGTTGGAGTAAAGGGAAGGCCAAGAACTCGATGTCAAGATGACATGGCTCAGGTTGATGTTCCCTAGAGTGACATGGCTTGGGGGTGCACCCTACCAAGTTCGCGGGTCTCTAAGCCACAGAGAGCAATCCTAGAGCAAAGAATAGTCCTAGAGATCGATGTTCAAGATCAATTAAGGGGACCCCCTCATAGTCGATGTTTAATGAGTCGGGATGGTGGGGGTTGTGATTGGGATTAGCGCCATCATGCCCATATTTGATCAATGATTGGGATTAATTGAGTGCCCCCTACCCCAAATTCAAAGCCACCATTGTGGAGGGTTTTCGCTACTGATTGTTTTGGTCGAGGCGGTTTCATACCCTAGCATGGCACACAACAGGGGCAAGTGACCCAACAGATAAGTAAGCAGTTGCCACAGTGTCACATAGGCCATGGAAGGGCCACATGGGTGCCATGTGGAGATCCATGGACCAACGTGCACCCTTCTTATTGGAAAACTTCAAACAGGCACAGCTTTTGATCCATAACTTGGAATGAGTTATATTTTATATCGTCAAAAAGTTCTCCACAAGCTTAGCACAATGGTGGTATCAAAGTTTAATGTCGTAAAGATCGCAAAAATAAAGATTTCAGTAACCTCATCTTCATAACATATCTTAGAAATTTTGGGTCAAAATGAACAATTTACCGTCCCAGAGTGAAAGGGGGTGGGAGGAGTGTTTTTGTGGTTATCTTTCAATATCTCACAGCACCCAAAAACAAACACGACTATTGGGCAAATAATCGATTAGGTCTAGTATTCCAAATAGTGTGAGGTCTCTATAATAGCATTAGGATCTGCATACATTGGGTCACTTAACAAAATTCATTTCAATCGCAAAACCTTGATGTTTCACTTACCCATAATTGAAAACACTGAAAGAACAAACATTCTTATGAGAAATTTGGCGGCATTCGAATTAGTCAGTCGCGAAGGCCAAACGAAACTGATAAAATGTTATGTGGAATCGATGAACCAGTTAATCAACACAACCGAGCACGTTGAAGTGCTGAAAAAACGTGGTATAATCCACCATCACTTAGCCACTGAGCAAGAAGTGGAAAATGAGGGAAGAGCATGATCAAAAGGGAAAATATGGACCAATCGACGTTGTTATCGATGAAGTAATAAAATTCCATGGAAGTTATAGAATCTGGTATGCTAAAGGAATGAAAAATTCTCAAAGCCATGCCTGGTCGTATCATTGCATGATGTATCATCGTGGTTACAACTATACTGCAAACTATTTTCTCTGGGTTGCAACTTCGCCACCATTAAATACGACGAAGTATGAAGAAAAGTATAATATTCATGTCATAATCAATTAGCTCCATAACGTGAAATCCTAAAATAGCAATGGCTTCAGACTTGACAAGATAGGTGTTAACGTGGTGTCTGGCTATTCAGTGCTCTCTCATTCTTAGTATTACAACTTGGATTTGTTGGTTTAAGATTATGTCAACTATGTCGATTGCAAATTCGGATGTAGATTGCAGCGTCAATGCACGCATTGCTTAATCAATGACATGCCCCCTGTTGTTCAATATGTATGGTTGCCTCTTTCTGTGATATTGAGAACATTTATAATGTATCCTTGATCAAAGATTTCATTGTGTTAATTGAAAAATCATGATCATAAGAACGTTGTTTGTAAACATTATGTATATTCTCTGTCAATAAATAATGCATGTGTTTAACATATAAACAATTCAGAATTTACCCATTGGTTTAACTATTTCCGGATTTGTAATTAAATTTCTTTCCAGAAAGGTAAAGATAATGCTTCCATTCTTTTTCTTTTTAACCAACCTTGCTGTTAAATATTTCATTTACTTTGGATGACTCTGCCGCAGTAAAAATCATAAAATCAAGTACCAAATTATAGTTGATATATTGAATTTAAGGTTTTTAAATGTTGATATGGGTATCCACCTACCCACAACAACTTCAATGTCATCAATTTTTGTATTATTATATTTTTCCAAATTGTTTGTGTTAAAAATCCATTACAAAACAAAATTATATTTATATTAGGTAGAAATGGAATATATATAATTTTAAAAGCATTAAAAAAAAAACACTAAAAAAAATTAAATTTTAAAACGAAAATATAAAACTAAACTTATCAGTGTCTCTTTGCATTGTTTTAGGGAAATTGCTATTTATTACTATTTAAAGTGATCACAGTAAATACAGGTGTTATTCAAACTCTAACCACACTACTACCTCACCACTTGTTCTTATATTAGATTGAATATCTTCCATATCTATGGCCACCATTTTTGTTCACCTTTTACTTTCCATATTTATTTCATTTCTTGGCATTGGAAGAGAGTACATGATGTAATGTCACCCTGCATAGTCAAACCCCTCTACACACTAGACCTTTGAAGAGATACCCGACCCTTCGAGCCTAGCCCATTCGACCAGTCAATATCCAACCTCCAGCGGGACATTCCAAACCCTTCTATTTCAAAATTTATTGTATATATTTGAAGAGTTACAACTACGACTATGCAATTGAATCCCAAAAAATGATATCTAGTATAATGCACTGTGGAAACCCCCAATACTTAATTCAAAAGAGTGAAGGGAACTCTACTTGAATGGTTCATGAGGCACAATAGTTGCTAAGGTTTTGCAAATGGGGTAGCACGCTAAGGGGCTTGATTGTGAGGAAAACTCTGCGGTTAAAGGCACTTGAGCCAGAGGCGATCTGGGATGGATGACCCCCCGGGAAGTCCTGGTTACCATGCGAAAACCCGAGAAGTGACGATTGAAGCTACGTGATTTATTTCACTAGTTTCAATCCCACTTCTTCACCCCTGTGAGCATCACCTGATGCAATGAGTGTTAAGTGAACTATTCAAAAATCATGAGAAATTAGTCAGTTGATGCAATGAGTGTTAAGTGGACTATTCAAAAATCATGAGAAATTAGTCAGTTACAACTACCTCTCATGGAAATGGTCATAGATGAATGACTTATTTAATGCAGTTGAATCCCAAAAAATGATATCTAAAACCAAAACGCTATCATCGTAGTTATAAACTAAAATAATGATTGTCCAAAGAGGTAGCTCAATTGGTGATCGAAATAATGTAAAATCTGTAAAAATTAAGAGATCCAAGGTTCAAATCCCCTAACTATTAGGGAAAAAGAGGACAAGGACAAGTTGTAGACCCCAGAGATTTACTAATAATTACAGAGATCCAAGGTTCAAATCCCCTAACTATTAGGGAAAAAGAGGACAAGGACAAGTTGTAGACCCCAGAGATTTACTTACTAATAATTACAGAGATCCAAGGTTCAAATCCCCTAACTATTAGGGAAAAAGAGGACAAGGACAAGTTGTAGACCCCAGAGATTTACTAATAATTACAGACATGCTAAATATTCACTGTCACTTTACATGGATATTATTAATTTCTAAATAAGTTTTGTTACAATACCATGTGTCAATATAATGACCTATCAATACCACATGCCCAACAACCATAACACGTCTCAAAATCCAAAAACATTTACCTTAACCTTAATTAAAAAAATACATGGATATTATTAATTTCTAAATAAGTTTTGTTACAATACCATGTGTCAATATAATGACCTATCAATACCACATGCCCAACAACCATAACACGTCTCAAAATCCAAATATTTTATTTTAATTTTATAACATCTTTAAAATTAAATCTAAAAGCAAAAAGGTATGGGGTAGATGTTGTAGTGATGTAAGTGATTGGAAACATTTACCTTAACCTTAATTAAAAAAATAATAAAAGAGTGAAACATTTACATGTAACCTCAATTAAAAAATAATAAAAGAGTGAAAGTAAAGTACAACCCGGGGGAGATGTTGTAGTGATGTAAGTGATTGGAAACATTTACCTTAACCTTAATTAAAAAAATAATAAAAGAGTGAAACATTTACATGTAACCTCAATTAAAAAATAATAAAAGAGTGAAAGTAATGTACAACCCGTTTACATGTCAAGCTGGCTAAATATTCACCGTCACTTTACATGGATATTATTAATTTCTAAATAAGTTTTGTTACAATACCATGTGCCAATATAATGACCTATCAATACCACATGCCAATTAAATCTAAAAGTTGGCTAAATATTCACCGTCACTTTACATGGATATTATTAATTTCTAAATAAGTTTTGTTACAATACCATGTGCCAATATAATGACCTATCAATACCACATGCCCAACAACCATAACACATCTCAAAATCCAAATATTTTATTTTAATTTTATAACATCTTTAAAATTAAATCTAAAAGCAAAAAGGTATGGGGGAGATGTTGTAGTGATGTAAGTGATTGGAAACATTTACCTGTAACCTTAATTAAAAAAATAATAAAAGAGTGAAACATTTACATGTAACCTCAATTAAAAATAATAAAAGAGTTAAAGTAATGTACAACCCGTTTACATGTCAAGCTGGCTAAATATTCACCGTCACTTTACATGGATATTATTAATTTCTAAATAAGTTTTGTTACAATACCATGTGCCAATATAATGACCTATCAATACCACGTGCCCAACAACTATAACACATTTCAAAATCCAAATATTTTATTTTAACTTTATAGCATTTTTAAAATTAAATCTAACTGCAGCAGCCTGCCCCAACCCCTACGCTCTGCGTTCTGCACGCCCTTCGCGTTCCCCTGCCGATCCAATGGAGGGCAGCGGGGATCCGGATCCCCCTCGAGAGCCTCCGAAGGTGATGGCCTTTCGTTCAATGATTGCAGTTGGATCAAAGCGCCCGCCCTCAGGAATGCAGAAGAAATTTGTGAAAAAGCTGGATTTGATCCCTTCAGTTGCTCTACCTGAACAAGAAACCTGCAAAGCCGCAATGAATCTCTCGGAAAGGGGCCTCATAGGCCAGTTCACAGGCCTCTGGCCATCTCCTAAGTCGGTAGAGGATTGGACACAAAGGAACTGGAAGCCCCTCATCAAGGAAGGAGTCAAGAGTTATTTCGTGGGTAAGGGTTTCTTCGTGTTTGTCTTTGAAAACCCTGATGATAAAGGCTTGATATTTAGGAACGGACCGTATTTTATGGGGCCTCAGGGCCTATATTTGAATAAATGGGCACCAGATTTTGACCCCACTCAGGACATCCCTTCAGCAGTCCCAGTCTGGGTCAGATTGCCTCATTTGCCATTGCATTGCTGGAATCAAAAATCTTTTCAAATCATAGGTAACGCCCTGGGGAAATATATAGATCAGGTAGCGAGGAAAGACCAATACTCATGCGCATGGATCTGCGTAGAAGTGGACTTAGAGGAAGGGTTACCGGAAGCTATCAAGCTTACAGTAGCTGGGTGGTCGTATGTTCAAGAGTTGGATTACGAACAGTTGCCCTTTAAATGCAGACACTGTCACAGCCACGGCCACTTTGCAAAGAACTGCAAAAAGAGAGCAGAGGAGCAAGCAGAAAAACAGAATGGGGAACAATGGACCCTTGTACAGAAGAACGCATCCTCCAAAAAAAAAGGAAATGGTAAAGGCTCAACGGAAGAAGTCCCCAGCTCCAGTAAAGCCAATCAAGAAACAGAAGTAAATCCTAAAGATGCAGAGAAGGATCAGGCCAATCAAGCTATCCTAAGTCAGGAGAATGAAGAACAAGAGGACACTTCTATTCCAAACAAGGAGGTAGAAGAAGTAATACAGAGGGAGATCAATCTGGGCAGCCCATTGAACCCTACATATGCAGAAATAATAAAGAAAAAACCAATAGAAAGTTCCAGCTCCTCAGAGGACGAAGTTTATGAGCGCCAATCGAAGAAAGCAGGAAGGAAATCCCGCAAAGAAAAAAGGGAGGAGGAGGCAGAGAGACTTAAAACGCAAGGAAGCCAAGCCACCATCGAAATGACTATTGGGAGAAACACCAGACCAAGGACCTCCAAGGGAGGACCCACCCCTTCAAGTAAATAATGAATATCATCTCTTGGAATTGCAGAGGTCTAGGGAACCCCTCCAAAATAGAGGCAGTCAAGGATCTTATGAAAGCAGAACCCTCAGACATACTCTTGCTCCAAGAGACTAAAATAGAAGGGCATGCCCTTCTAGAGATCAGTAGCTCAAAGTGGAACAAAAAAGCAGGCAAAGCGGTCAGCTCAAGGGGCACATCAGGAGGACTGGCAACGCTCTGGAATGATGACCTTTTCCAGCTGGATAATCACAAGGAAACGCAGCATTGGATTCAAACTGAATTAATGCACAAAGCAAGTAAGTTAAACATCAACCTCTTTAATCTTTATGTTCCTGTCTCTTATCAGGAAAAGAGAGAATGTTGGAGCTCTCTATCAGCCTATCTAGAACAGACTAACCCCAGCAACATTATCATAGCAGGGGATCTAAACATTATTATGAAAGCTAAAGAAAAAAGGGGAGGGACAAATAACAGAGATCCCATGCTCGATCAAGTGGAGGAACTCTTCCAGCGCTGGGACCTCTTGGACTTCAACCCCATCAGAGGTATTTTCACTTGGACCAATAATAGACTGGGATCTAATCACATATCAGCGCGGCTAGACAGATTCATGGTCCAGGGTTCCATAATGATGAAGAAAAAAATTATAATAACAAAAATTCTAGCCAAGCTGGCCTCGGATCACAAACCCATTCAACTCCTTCTAGAAGATGAAAAAGATTTAGGACCCATTCCTTTCCGATTCAGCCCCCTATGGATTGAGAAGGAAGGCTTCGAAGAGACAGTAAAGGCAGCCTGGGGCAAACCAGTATTGGGATCTCCTAGCTACGTCTGGGAGCAGAAGTTAAAGGCTACCAAATTAGCGCTGAAGAACTGGGTAAAAAAGCCAGTGCATACCCCTACCGAGCAAAGAAAGGAGTCAGTCCAGGCACTCCAAAACCTGCAAACAGAGATGGAAAATATTGATATAACCGCAGATCTATTGGAAAAAGAAACAAATGCCCAATGTTCTGCGCACCATACCTTCAGAAAGGAGGAGGAATACTGGCGTTTAAAATCCAGGAGCTTGTGGTTGAAGGTCGGGGACAGAAACACTTCCTACTTTCACCGACAATACAGAGCGAGAGTGATCAGGAATCACATAGCAGAGATTAAAACTCCAGAGGGCAGGGTATTCAATAGTTACCATCAGATCAAGGCAGCTACAGAAAACTATTTCAGGAACCTATACAGGAAAGAAAATCATAGTTACGATGAAGAAATCGTGGACTTTATGACCAATATTCCAAAACTGATTAGCTATGAAGAAAACGCAGAACTATGTAGGCCAGCCACGGAGGAAGAAATTACTAAAGTTGTCTGGGCCATGGATGCAGACAAGGCACCCGGACCCGATGGATTTTCAGTCCATTTCTATAAGGCGTGCTGGCAAATCATTAAACTGGATCTATTCAAAATGATTAGCAGATTTATGGAAAAGGCTAAGGTAGGCGGACGAACAAATTCTACATACCTCGCGCTAATTCCCAAAGAGAGCAATCCGGAAACATTCGCCAGGTTTCGCCCGATCTCGTTGTGTAACGCCTCATACAAAATCTTGGCAAAATTGATCGCTAACAGGATCAAGCCACTGTTAAACAAATTGATCTCACCTTCTCAAGGTGGATTTGTGGAAGGCAGAAATATTACGGATAACGTAATACAGGTTCAAGAGATTATACATTCCAGCAAACAGCGCAAGGAAAATGGCATGTTGGTCAAGTTAGATATGGCCTCCGCATTCGACAAAGTGGATCGCACCTTCATTTGCAAATTTCTGATGGCGTTTGGGTTCTCGCAGCAATTCATAAACCTGATTAAGGCATGTATAGGAAATCCTTGGATCGCCCCGCTAGTCAACGGGCGTCCCACGAACTTCTTTCAAGCGCAGAGGGGCATCAGACAGGGATGCCCCTTATCCCCGTCATTGTATATCCTCATGGCAGAGTCGCTAAGCCGAAAACTTGCAGAAGAAAAAACAAGAGGCAACATTCCGGGCCTTAAGGCATTCCACGGAGCTGAAGGACAAAACCACGCGTTATTTGCTGATGATACAATTCTATTAGCAGGAGCCACCACAAGAATTGCCAGATCCATAAACGCCACCCTTAACAAATACTGCAGAGTCTCTGGGGCGTTAATAAACGAGAATAAAACAGAGGTTTATAGCTGGAATATAGAGCAGAGGGAGCTATCAGACATCACCACGATTCTAGGATTTAAAGGACAGGTAAATTGGGACAGTTTCAGGTATTTAGGCCTCCCCATTTCATCAGGAACAAACAAAAGATCGTTGTGGAGCGATTTAATATCGAAAATAAAAGCCAAAATCGCAGTGTGGGGAGGTCACTGGCTGACGAAGGGAGGAAAGGTAATCTTAATTAAAGCAGTACTCTCAGCGCTTCCAATATACTAGGCAGCATTCCTATTTGCTCCAAGAAACGTTACAGAACAAATTTCCAAATTACTCAGAGATTTTTTGTGGCAGGGAGGAAAGGGAAATGAAAATAAAATTCATTTGGTGAAATGGGATGTGGTAAAAAAAACACAGGCAGATGGAGGGTTGCAAATCAGAGATCCAGCCCTCATTAATTTAGCTTTGGGAGGAAAGATCCTCTGGAAGCTGTTACACGAACCCACACACCCGGTCAGTGAAATACTGAGGACTAAATACAATCCCAACAAAAATCTCAGCGATCTACAGAACGCTAATACAGTCAATAGTACGCAAGTATGGAAACTTTGTTGCAAGAGCAGTAAGTTTTTCATCAAACATGTCTACAAGATCCCGGGCAATGGCAAGCACACCCATTTATGGAATGACAGAATCATGGGGAAAGAACCCTTGAGGGACAATGAGGATATAGGCAACCTAAGGGACTCGCTGAAGCAGGCAGGAGTCAATACTGTTTTCAACTTGTCAAAGTGGGATCAACGAGGGGACTGGGTTGGATGGGACTTTCATGGAGTTCCAGAGAGGTTAACTCATCAACAAACCTTGCTTGAAGATAGGCTGGAGGAAGCAGCGCCCATCAACAGAACCATGAAAGACAAATGGGGGTGGGGCCATACCGGAATCTACACTACAACAGCAGGATATAGAGCTCTACAGGCCTCAAATAACAGCAGAGAAAACTCGGCCTTTTGGAAGAATGTATGGGATCCTTTAGCACTTCCGAAGGTAAACTTCTTTTTCTGGACCCTAGCTCATAACAAACTTTTAACAGGTGACAACTTGGCAAAAAGGAATATAGCAGGACCACACAGATGTGCACTTTGCAACAGCAATCTAGAAACAGCTCAGCATCTTTTCCTAGAATGTGATTTTGCAAAACAGGTATGGAGCTATATATTACAAAATTTTCAGATTACTATTCCTCCACAAATCAATGTAGCAGATTTATATGCCAATTGGAATAGAATTTACCCCCAGTGCATCCCCTCCAAATCGTTATGGAAAAAAATATGGACAGCTATCCCAAAGTTTGTATGCTGGCAGCTTTGGTTAGCTCGAAATCAGCAGATTTTTAAAGAAATAAGTCACACTCCATTGAAAGTAGCATCAAAAGCCAAATCTTTTCTACTGGAAGTAGCTCAGCAGCAGTATTTCAAAGAAGACTTTCTGTTAATGCCTGAAGAAAAACAATGGCTTGGTATGCTAGAGCCTCATCCCCACAAGCAGCTCTCCTTTCCAAAAAAGACAAATCAGGAATGGCGCATAAGAGAAGAAGATGACAAATTTCAACAATGGTGGCGGACTCAAAATTTAATCACTATTTTCTTTGACGGAGCATCCAAAGGTAATCCAAGAAGTGCAGGAGCAGGGGGAGTCATATACTCCATAGATGGGACAACAAAAGATTGTTTCAGCTGGGGACTCGGACAGAAATCTAACAACCAAGCAGAGATCCTCGGGCTTCTGAAAGCATGCAACATTGCAAGAGACAAAGGAGCTAAAGATATCCAAGTGTTTGGAGACTCAGAACTAATAATAAAGAGCATGAAGATGGGAAACCCTTTTAGAAATGCTAGCTTAAACAAAATCCAGGACATGTTGCAGAGAGTCATGCTAGGCTTCAATACATGCAAGTTTTACCATATTCTCAGAAAATCTAATGGGGAAGCAGATCAGCTGGCAAATAAAGGCAGCTCATTGGCGAAAGGACTCCTTATTGTAAACAACGAAAGCAATATCCATATGCCTTGAAAAGCAAGCAGATTTAATTAGCAATAGCGTGAAGTATGTAATGTAACTGTAGCTGGGATCAGACCCAAGAATTTCCAAATCAATAAAAATATAACCGTTTGAGTTAAAAAATAAATAAAATAAAATAAAATCTAAAAGCTGGCTAAATATTCACCGTCACTTTACATGGATATTATTAATTTCTAAATAAGTTTTGTTGCAATACCATGTGCCAATATAATGACCTATCAATACCACGTGCCCAACAACTATAACACATTTCAAAATCCAAATATTTTATTTTAACTTTATAGCATTTTTAAAATTAAATCTAAAAGCAAAAAGGTACTGGTAATAAAAGAGTGACACATTTACATGTAACCTCAATTAAAAAATAATAAAAGAGTGAAAGTAATGTACAACACATTGTACAACCCTCTTTAATAAAAGAGTGAAAGTAATGTACAACACATTGTACAACCCCTATGAGAAAGATGTAGGGAATGAGTGTAAACTTTAAAATATTGGATTGTAGATTACTGTGGTGTGTGGTTTCTGAGAGGAATTCGGATTTTCCAGTGTTCATCTTTATATTGGTCGACGTTTCGAGTTTATACCAAGACTCATCATCAGGACTGATATACCCAGAAAAGTTAAAAAATAATAAAAGAGTGAAAGTAATGTACAACACATTGTACAACCCTTTTTAATAAAAGAGTGAAAGTAATGTACAACACATTGTACAACCCCTATGAGAAAGATGTAGGGAATGAGTGTAAACATTAAAATATTGGATTGTAGATTACTGTGGTGTGTGGTTTCTGAGAGGAATTCGGATTTTCCAGTGTTCATCTTTATATTGGTCCACGTTTCGAGTCTATACCAAGACTCATCATCAGGACTGATATACCCAGAAAAGAAAAGAAAAAGGGTTTGTGATAAATATGTAATAGGTTTGTTGTAAAGACAATTTGGTCGACCAAATGACTGTTTAATATTATTATTTACCATTATTTAAGTTAATTTCTGAATTAATATCATATTATGTTTGCTGAATATATTACTATTAGTTGTCCTTATTATTATTTTTCATTAATTATCTTATCATTTTTACTTGTTATGTTATGATAATTTTTTATTTATAATTTCTCATGTTAATGATTAAGTGTAATTTATTATTAAGGTTTATATTATTATTTATATCATAAGTTTGTTTTTATACTCATAAATTAATCTAAAATTAAATTGTGAGATTGGTTATATGTTATTAGTTTGAATTAATTAATAAGTTCTATTACAATATGTAATCTATTTATAATTCTTCATTATTGTGTAGATAATTTGTAATTAATTCATAAAAGGTCTATAATATTATTGATATAATAAGTTTATTATATTGTTAATTTATTAATTAAATAGAAATGTGTGATGGGTTATAAGATATTTTATTTAGTTGATTGAATTAATCAATAAGTTCTATTCTAATAAGTACCATTATATTATGTTATTTATTTATAATTTCTAATGTCTTGCGTAATTAATTTAATTTTTTAGAGGTTCATATTATTATTTATATGTCACGTTTATTATGTTGCTACTTAATTAAAATTAAATTGAGAAATTAGTTATATGTTATTTAATTAATTGATTGCATTAGTCACTGAGTCCTATTATTAATTTATTAATTCTATTGATTTATAAATTATTATATACTAAGTTAATTATGTTGCTAATTTATTATGTTTATTCATTGATTTACATTATTAATTTATTAATTTATTATGTTGCTAATTTATTAAAATTAAATAGAGAAATTAGTTATATGTTATTTTATCAATTGATCAAGTTAGAGTATTTTATAGAACTGATTAAAGGTAATATTATTTGGAGTTCTTAAGAGGTTAAGTTAAAGGATGATTGATTAGGCATCAAGAGGATTTATCCTTGATTAAAGAAGAGTTAAAAGGTCAAAACTCTTATGGTTCTATAGGAAGCCCTGACTAAGAGAGGAACAACCAAGATAAGAGGAACAACCAAGATAAGGAAGGGAGAGGGAGAAGGAGAAAGAAGGGAGAGATGAATTATTTGTGGGGGGTGAGCAAAGAGTTCCAATTTTTGCTATGTTCTTTGAGCCTAATCCTCACAGACCTACCCGTTTCCCCTATATATTGATCCCCACATGAGCAATTGATGAATAAGGAAAGGAGAGGGAGAAGGAGAAGTAAGGGAGAGATGAATTATTCGTGGGGGGCGAGCAAAGAATTCCAAATTTTGCTATGTTCTTTGAGCCTAATCCTCACAGACCTACCCGTTTCCCCTATATATTGATCCCCACATGAGCAATTGATGCCCACAGGGTTTCATAGAACCATAAGAGTTTTGACCATAAGAGTTTTGACCTTTTAACTCTTTCCTCTCTTATGGTTCTATATGAAGCCCTGACTAAGAGAGGAAAGAGTTAAAAGGTCAAAACTCTTATGGTTCTATGAAACCCTGTGGGCATCAATTGCTCATGTGGGGATCAATATATAGGGGAAACGGGTAGGTCTGTGAGGATTAGGCTCAAAGAACATAGCAAAATTTGGAATTCTTTGCTCGCCCCCCACGAATAATTCATCTCTCCCTTCCTTCTCCTTCTCCCTCTCCTTTCCTTATTCATCAATTGCTCATGTGTGTTAGGATATTCCGACACATAGGAATAGTTAAGTTCAACTTGGTCTAGTATAGAGTTAGGTATAGAGTTAGGTAAAGTGTGTTTCTTTACCGTTGTACATTTTGTAACTTACAATCCGACGGTCACGATATGTAGTGATCCGACGGTTCATTCTCTCCTCGGTATTACCGACACTTGATCCGTGGCTTGACACCTGATTGGTCCATGAATTCTATTTTAAGCGCATGGAGGGTCATTTGTAGGTTCACCGTGCATGAGAGAAGCTTATGTAATTTTCATTCTTTTATTAATAAATTGCCTGTAGTAGCCACGTTGGCGCAGGCCGTGGACTGTTTCCTCTCTGAGGGTTTTAACCACTTCAAAATACTGGTGTATTGATCTGTGATCTGTTTGTGAGTGGTGTCCTTTTGGTGTTCTAGGAACTTACCCTGATTCCTACAATGTGGGGATCAATATATAGGGGAAACGGGTAGGTCTGTGAGGATTAGGCTCAAAGAACATAGCAAAAATTGGAACTCTTTGCTCACCCCCCACAAATAATTCATCTATCCCTTCTTTCTCCTTCTCCCTCTCCCTTCCTTATCTTGGTTTTTCCTCTTATCTTGGTTGTTCCTCTCTTAGTCAGGGCTTCCTATAGAACCATAAGAGTTTTGACCTTTTAACTCTTCTTTAATCAAGGATAAATCCTCTTGATGCCTAATCAATCATCCTTTAACTTAACCTCTTAAGAACTCCAAATAATATTACCTTTAATCAAAATATATTAATTGAATACGCAGCATAAAACTATTCACATTTTAATTTTAATCATACATAGATAATAATAATAATAATATTAAAAACAAAAAACAAAAACAAACAAAAACAAACAAACAAACCAACCTTATCAGCATTAAGAACATAAACATATAACATAAGTTCTATAAAATACTTGAAACTAGGTTAAATATAGAACTTAGTAGCTAACTTGATCAATTGATAAAATAACATATAACTAATTTCTCTATTTAATTTTAATAATTTAGCAACATAATAAATTAATAAATTAATAATGTAAATCAATGAATAAACATAATAAATTAGCAACATAATTAACTTAGTATATAATAATTTATAAATCAATAGAATTAATAAATTAATAATAGGACTCAGTAACTAATGCAATCAATTAATTAAATAACATATAACTAATTTCTCAATTTAATTTTAATTAAGTAGCAACATAATAAACGTGACATATAAATAATAATATGAACCTCTAAAAAATTAAATTAATTACGCAAGACATTAGAAATTATAAATAAATAACATAATATAATGGTACTTATTAGAATAGAACTTATTGATTAATTCAATCAACTAAATAAAATATCTTATAACTCATCACACATTTCTATTTAATTAATAAAAATTAACAATATGATAAACTTATTATATCAATAATATTATAGACCTATTATAAATTAATTACAAATTAATTACACAATAATGAGGAATTATAAATAGATTACATATTATAATAGAACTTATTAATTAATTTAATCAAATAACATATAACTAATCTCACAATTTAATTTTAGATTAATTAATGAGTAAAATAACAAACTTATTATATCAATAATAATATAAACCTAAATAATAAATTAATTACACTTAATCATTAACATGAGAAATCATAAACCCGGATGCGGGTGGCTATCGTGTTAATGAGGGAATTAATGGAACGCCACACGGGAGGATGGAAGGCAGATGTCCCAATCCCGGAAGGGGCGATCACCATGAAAACCATTTATAGCTGGCCGCCGAAGGTGAAGGGCATTCAATGCGCTTCAATGTTGCGTTGGGTTCAGGACAAAGGCCTAAGGATTAACAGGATGGCGGAGGAGGGATGGCGTTCATTCTACCGGTTTCATGTTCTGTCGCTTGGGGAGAAAGAATGGTTTGAACACAGGCCCGTTTTCTGGCAATTGCATCCTTTCTTGGCCTATCTGCATTTGATTGTAATCGTAGGCAAGTGGAAGTGTTTGGGGGTGCATTCTCGCAACAGTGATAGCAGGCAGCTAACCTGGTGTGTCTTTCAGTGGCATTCCGAGTTGCTTTCACCTTCTGTCCAGTGTATTAGCAGTATGGCCCCGAGATACAGAGCCACACCATGTCGGGGGCACCATCAGGGCCAAAGGAGTGGGGCTGGCAGACGAGGAAATCGAAGCCCAAGGAGAATTTCCCCCCTCAATTGTGCCTCCCCTTCATCGATCAGAACAGGGGACTCTGGGCAGTCCATTAACCATTCGGTGCAGACGGCAAGGTTTCATTACCGTCGTAGAACTGCTCGACCAGTTATCTCGACGCTAATTACAATCATATTTGAAGAAGAAGATGAGACGGAGGGCTCTCTAGAGGAGGACTCTTCGGCGAAAGGTACTAAAGCAGAGCATTCTCCTGGGAATTCTAATATTTCTTTGCCCAATTGGGGAAAGGAGGACAGCTCCTATTCCCCATCTTCACCAAGCAAACTGGTTGAAGAAAGCTCTCCGGCACCCACAGAGGAACAAATTGAGGCCAGGGCAGAGATGGGCAGCATGTTGGACTTGAATGAGCCCATAATCGTTCCAGATAAGCCGACAATTACCCAGGGTCGGGCAGAAGCCACCACCTCAGCTCCTCGACAGCAAGTAGAGCCCACGCTGCCGGACTTCCACTACGCCAACACTCTTTATCCAAAATTGCCTCCAGGCATGAAGTTGGAGGATGTTCCGGAGGGTATGGAAATCTCTTGGGAGCCTCTGGACGAGTTCAAAGTCTACAAGCCGGAGAATGATAAGTAAACGGTCTTCCCCTGCAATTTTTGAAGATGGTTTGGGTCGCTAGTTATGATCAATGTGCTCAGTTTGGTTGCTAATGGTCCGTCGGGTCTGGTCTGGTCATAGTTTTGATCCTGGTGTTACAGCAGTCATAGGTGCGAGCCCATATTTTTGAAACGGAAACCTGGCTGCAGAAACTCACTCAGAAATGATCTCTTCAATCCTTATCACTCAGGAAATTCTGTGTTTTGTATGGATACTTTTTGAACATGAACTATCCACTTCTTACTCTTCTATTGTAAGAGGCACTAGCCTCAGTGGTTCTGTTAGTTTTGTTGCAAGTTTGACAGAGAGCTGCAAGCTTCAGTGGCGCTCTCAGAGGTTTCACCCTCTTGTATATACTTTTTCTTCTTTAATATAAATAGATTAGCCTTTGCGTAGAAAAAAAAACATGATAAATCATAAATAAAGAATTATCATAAAATAACAAGTAAAAATTATAAGATAATTAGTAACAAATAATAAGGACAAGTAATAGTAATATATTTAGCAAACATAATATGATATTAATTTAGAAATTAACTAAAATAATGGTAAATAATAATATTAAACAATCATATGGTCGGCCAAACAGTCTTTACAGAAATCCTATTACATATTTATCACAAACCCTTTTTCTTTTCTTTTCTCCGTAAATCAGTCTTGATGACGAGTCTTGGTCTAGACTCGAAACATCGATGAATGTAAAGATGAACACTGTGGAAAATTCGAATTCCCCTCAGAAACCACACCACAGTAATCTACAATCCAAAATCATATACACTTTTAGAACAAATTGTAATAATTCTTTTTCTTAATATCTATGTAGATTTTTTCATTTTTGACAGTCCCCAATATTGCAGAAATGACATAAAATCTATGAAAGTGGTAATAATGTTATTGTTGATGTGAATGACAAATATAATAATGAATTTTGTAAAATGTCAAAGTACAATATTGATAATAAAGTGAATGACAAAGATAATAAAGTTTGAGTCATATTAAAGTATATATGTGGTCATAAATTACATATATCTTTAGGCCATAACTGAGAATAGTGTTGACAAAGATTAGAGAATGTGATGGCAATGTTATGCTCTAATTACTAAATGGACTATGTAGGTTTTAAGGTTTTACCCTGTGCTTTTTTTTACTCAATTTTTGAAATGTGTAACCTCTTTTAATTTGGAAGTGATTATTTGCTTCATAATGGCCTTCTTTTCTCCGGATAAAGTAATGGACTTTGCTATAAACAACTATTAGAACATTATTACCTATTAAAGTACGCTTAAACTTAAATTTAAAATGCAAATATGCCACTCATAATGTTTTCTTTTAGTTTCATTTCAATTTGAAAAGTTATAATTTTTGTGTATAGTCCTCAAATGCCATGTCCCTAACTAGACATTACATAGTTCATCTTAAACGTGCTTAACTCATTTAATTAGAGATTCAACAAATCATTCTAATATTCTTTGTGGTTTTTTTTATCCATCTAAATCCATGTGTATATGTTGCCCCTTCAAAATATTAAGGTGCATTTGATACACGGGGTCTTCAATTTATGAACCCATGACATAGCATGTACAATCATAGGATATTAAATAGTACCCTTAATTTCACTAGATATTAATAGATAGCTCCCAAAATCCTTTTGTTTAAACACCCTCCCATTAAATGCCTATTTTTGTTAGATATCCCTTGTATTTACTAGATACCCCTTTTTATACCTCCATACCTTGCATTCCACTCCTCCCCCCATCCCCTTCCCCTCCAAATAGTGCCTACAACATATTGACTTTATTTTTCACAGTTTTAAAACCTCCCTTCTAAATGAACATGATAATGTACTAGTCAACAAAGTGAAGGCCTGATGATTTTATAGCAAGTGATCTTCATTCTCTATGCCTTTCCCTTTCAAGGGAAATGGATTATTTTTTAGAATTCTAAAATGTTATAATTTCCTTTCAATACTTCATTACCATCCTTTGATTCAAGTCATGAATTGTCTCTAGCATGATGTAAAATAATGTAAAGAAACTTTGAGGGCTTTCATGCTTGGAGAATAGTAGTGATTTTTCAAGCTAGACATCTTTGTAACCTTTTGAATAGAGACTTGTTATAAGACATTAGAAAAAATTGTAGTTACATATAATAATGTCGAAGAATAAATTCACATTGAACACAGCAACAAAAAAGTCTCTACAATTTTTTTGTTATCTCTTTGATATTAATAAAATCATCACAATTTTTCTTATTTTCTCATCTTTGAGTTGTCATTCATATGTTTTAATGGGTGCCATTGTAGATTTTGGATGGTCGTGATTACCAACTATTATACATACCAACATTTGGGAAGTTGTACAACTTTGTAATGAATTACGATAGACATATTAATCCCATAGTTGATGGATTTGATGAAGGTGAAAATCATGTCACAACCTTTATGAGCTTACTCTTTGTTTCTTTATTCATCCATATCATTTTGTCAATTCCTTAGATTCTATCTAAAACTATCTTGTTATATCTGAATTTATACTGATTATGTTATCTTTCTCTTTGTAGATATTTGTTTTTCCATATGGCACACTACATGTCAACATCTTGTTGACATGGAACTTATCACACAGCTTGTTTGACTTCAACAATTTTCTAACAAGTTACTTGCTACATGGCATATCAATAATTTCCTATACATCAATGTGACATTGAATGTGTTCGTGTTATGTTGGTTATACATTGAATAAGCAATGTCAAAGTATCATATTCTTTTAAAACTATGGATTTCCACACTACATTGATATGTTTATTGTTGATCATATTTCAATATTGTGTTAGTTAACTAATGAATCATGGACATGAAGTAACAACTCTTAATTTTGATATTGTGTGTTAATTGACATATAGTCATCGTGATAAAAGTCAAATATGCAATACCATATCATTGACATCTATTTGACATTAAGTATAATCATGTTTGATGCATATTCAACATTTTAAACATCTATTTCACATTGAAAAATAGTCCCCAAATGTAATAATGATGATAAAAAATAATTTAAATAATCCAAATTTTAATGGAAAATTTGCTTCAACTCTATAGAAATTTGATTTTATATAAATATGAATATACACACTCTAAACTTAGTTTTTAATATGAACATATAAATTATAAAAATAACTATATAAAGAATCTAAATTATTTAATTTCATATATCTTATATATATTAAGATAAGAAAAAAGACTAAACTTTTTCATTATTTAGTGATGTTTTTTACTCGAATGTTTACTCAAAACAATTTGGATTTATAGATGCATGGGAAAAATTCCACTACTACTCTCTTAAATATTTTTCCACTTCACTACTATCCCTTCAATATTCTAGTACAATCAAATTTACTCTTTAATGTCCAATATCTTAATTCCATGGATCCGAAACTATTTTTATGGTTAGAGTACACTGTTATCCTTTTTCTCATCATTATTTAAATTAGTTAAAAACTATTTTTATAAAATATTTTAAATTATTAATTAATTATATATACATAATTAAATATATATGAAAAGGACTTTTTACTTTCCATTGGGGAAGAAACTCCAATCTTCTTTTTTTAAATTCAAAACTTATTTTTAAATTTAATTTTAAATAGAAGTATACTACTTTAACTTTCCAGTTCCTATAATTCCCTTGGATTCCAAAAATATTTTTTTAAGTTTTTTAACTACCAATGTTTATGCATTATTCTCATCCTTTATTTTTAAATAGTTAAAAAAACTAATCTATAAAATAATTTATATTATAGTTAATACATAATATGCATTATTAAATTTAAAATTACTTTTTTACTTTTCCATTGGGAAAGAAACTCAATCTCATTGCATTCTAAATTCAAAAACCATTATTTTAATTAAATTTAAATAAAATAACATAAGACTTTTTAAATAATGATATTTTAAGTTCTATTTAGTAAATATTGAAGCAAGCCATAAAATATCTATATGAATTCAGAGCGAGGAATCCAAGCTTAAGGAAGGAATTTGGGTTATATTCTTATGCAGATAATTTATTTTGTAAGAGACCTAAGGCAAGCCATGACAATGTATGCAAACCGACAAACTATCAACTCTTTGACTTTAACAGATCAGCGAACCAAGTCGAACCCACATGGGGCAACTCTTTTCATTGATTGTCCATGAAAAGTTGACTCTGGTTGTTCTATTTAATAATTATCTACATATAAAGATAGACTCCCATGTGCTTCTTAATTGACTTTATGCTAACTTTGTGTGTGATGTGTTCCATGAACATCAAGTTGAAACAACTTAGCAACATCAACAAAAAGGAGTTTTCCAACTCATTTCCACCTTTATTTTCTCTTCATACATATATTTTCTCTTCCTTTTGTTATCTCTCCATGCATATTTTTTCTCTTTCTCTTCCTTTTGTTATCTCTCCATGCATATTTTTTCTCTTTCTCTTCCTTTTGTTATCTCCCCATACATATTTTCTCTTCCTTTTTTTATCTCTCCATGCATATTTTTTCTCTTCCTTCTAGGTAGAGTGTATGTTCGAACTTCATTAACATATTTATCTAAGAGAAATTAATGATTTAACATTTTTTTTTAAAGGAAGTGTATATCTTTTATGTCAATTTCATTTAGCTAAAATGTATATGGTTATATATGGTTCTCAAAAAGTAAATGGTTCTATTTCATGTTAAGATTAATGAGCAACATATTTACTCAACTAATGTACAACATTCTTTTTACATGGTGGGAAAACCTATCATAATTTAGTTGTCAAACCAATAGTGAGGACAATCATTTATGGCTGCTATCCACGAATGCAAGCTGACTCATCACTGTTATTCAAGGAAAACCACGCCACTTGGAATAACTCGTTGGTGGTCAGTAAGGGGGTAGGATTTCTCTCCTACCAAATGTCCCTAAGTCTTGGGCCATTAACTTGTTTCCTTACCTCCGAGAAAAACGAGCTCTTAGCAAAACAAAAACAGTTTTAAGACATACTCCAAGCCCAACATACAACACTTTTGTTTGTGTGTGCTTACACATATATGTTATATGTTAGTAGATGCATATTATCAATAAAATGAACATACCAAATAAATAACAATCACCTATATCAATAAAATGAACATACCAAATAAATAACAATAACTTGTTCGTTTGTTTACAAATATCTCTGCAACCACTCTTCTTTCGACAAGCACAAATTCCTCTTTTCTTGAGCTGCAAACTCATGCAGCTTTCGATCTATCCACTTTTCAATCTCCTTCTTTATTTGTCTCCACGGACCCCACATCATACATCCATCATATAGATCCTAGTCCCGGCAAAAAAACCATTTGTTGGCTTGAGGGGGCTTGGACCTAGGTCCAGAGTTAGTTGCGCTAACCAACAAAACCCTAAACTACCGGCCCTTTCGGCGACAACCTGCGTACTGCAGGCTACAGTCTCACCCGAGGCAGTATTAGGAAATGCTAGAACCATATTTTTTCATCCAGGGGTTTATGTGATGTGTTTTATACAGATCTAGGGCTTTCCTTGACCTTTTTGAACCCTAACCCTTGAAACCCGAAACTTACAATAAATAACAGTAAATAGACTTATGTCCTTTGTTGATTTCACAAAACATGCATAACATCATATAAATAAATAGATCCACGTCTTCTCAGATCTATTAAGTACTTTTCCTGATTTAGTGCATTCAACGATCATAAATATAGTAAATTCGAAGATAAACTAGTAATACACAGATATTTCTTCAAAATAAGTCTTTATTATGCTTCATATTTTCATATACATCCAACACTGTGCACACAACTGCAAGGACCCACGCACTCATTTGCGGACTTACCAAGGTCTCTACGCACACAACTATAGGAGCTTTCCCTTTTGCCCAAGTACAAAATAGACAAAATCATATGCAACTCATGCACTTCTATTGCCTCCTTTTTTATGACCCTTCTATGACTTCCCTTTTATATTCTTCCTTCATTATAATACCATGGTCCGCGAACCATGGGCGGGTCTAAAAAAAAATTGTCTTTAAAAACTAAGGGGCTTTGACCTTCCTAAAGCCCCTTTGACACTTATTGACTTGTGCTACTCGCGCTCTACTCCTTAAAATGCGAAGACTTTACAATAAATTTAACAAAACTTAACAAAATTTGACCTAGGGGACATCGTCCTAACATCAACATCCTAGACATATCTCTTAAGTAGTGAAACATGTAAAACATCATGGAATTTCACTATTGGCGGTAGTGTAAGTCTATAGGCCAGGGGTCTAATTCTCCCAAGGATCTCAAAAGGCCCACAATATCGAGGTGTTAACTTGGCACATGACCCAATCCTTAAGGAGATCATCTTGTGCTTGATGCACAAGTACGTATGCTCCCCAATATGAAACTTCTTGAATTCTCTATGTTGATCCACATAAATCTTCTTCCTATCTTGTGCTGCCATTAAATTCCTATTAATGACCTATATCTCCTACTCCATCTCAATCAACATATCTTGTCCATTCAATACCATGTTCACTGGATCAATCCAGCTATTAGGAGTATTACAACTCCGCCCATAGAGAGCCTCAAATGGACTCATGTTCAAGGATTCTTGATACCCATTATTATAAGAAAACTCCACAAGTTGAAGATACTCCTACCACTTCTTTTGTCGATTATGCATGACATACATCCTCAACACATCCTCCAGAATATTCTTAACCCTTTCTGTTCGTCCAACTGTTTGTGGATGATAAGTTGTACTAAAAGCTAACTTTGTCCTCAAGCCTGCAAACAACTCCTTCCAAGGATTGGAAGTGAATTTGACATCTCTATTTGATATAATCTTATTGGAAACTCCATGCAACATCACTATATCCTTGATGAAGCTCTGAGCTACCTCACTAGCTGAATTTCTAGACTTCACTACGATGAAGTGATCTACCTTGTTCAGCATATCAACCAAAACCATGATGGAATCATGTTTCTTTGATGCCTTCAAAAATACTATAATAAATTCCATGGAAATGACCTCCCATTTCCATTTTAGAATCGGAATAGACTGCAACAAACCAGTTGGATGCTTTCATTCAGTTTTCATCTACTGACAGTCCAAACACCTTGCAATAAACTCAGCCACCTCTTTCTTCAGATTCAGGCAATAATAGAACTTCTTAACGACTGTCAAAGTCTTTTGGTATCCTAGGTGGCCTAAATATGTCTTCACACGAAACTCCATCAAAATGAGCTTCTTCAACTTACTATTGTGTGGGGCATAAATCTTGTTCCAGAATCTCACCAATCCATCTGTCGTGAGGTGATACTCCTCATCTCTATCACCCTACTACATCCTCTGCTTCAGTTACCTGTACTTCTCATCCCGATACCTTGTATGTAATACTCTCTCTTGCAAATATATCCCATAAGATCTCACATGTGAATATGATTTACCTACACTCTCTTATTGAGAGAATATGCAAATATGTTCTCCTTACCATTAATATTTATGATCTCAAAATCAAAATCACTAAGAGTAGCCAACCATATTTCTTACTTATAATTCATATTAGGTTGTCAAACAAGTACCTCATCTCACTATGATCACTCATTAGAACAAACCTCCTTCCAAGAAGATAATGTCTCCACATCTTCAATGCATGATTGATAGCTTCCAACTCAAGATCATGAGTCACATAGTTATACTTATGCTCATTCAACTTCCTTGATTCATAGCAAACCACTTGTCCTTCCTGCATTAGGACTCCAAAAATTCCTACCTTACATGCAGCAATACAAACCACAAAATCCTTATCATGATCTGCAATCTTCATAATGGGAGAATTTGTAAGTAAATGCTTCAACTGCTCACAACTATTTTCACACTCCTCATTCTAATTAAACTTCTTTCCTTTTCTTTGCAGGGATGTAATAGGATAGCCAATCTTTGAGAAGTTCTTGAAGAACCTTGTATAGTAACCTGCTAGTCTCATGAATGTTCTGACCTCATCCACATTCTTAGGAGTTGACCACTCCATAATAGCTTTGATATTTTCTAGATCCACTACTATCCATTCCTTGGAAACAACATGTCCCAAATAATGAATCTGATATTGAAATAAACTGCACTTGTTGAGCTTGGCATACAACGGATGCTCTCTCAATAATATCAACATTGTTGTTAAGTTCTCTACATGATCTTCCTCATTGTTGGAATATACCAATATATCATCAACAAACACTATCACAAACTTATCTAGATAAGGACGCAACACATTGTTCATCAAACACATGAAGGTGGATGGAGAATTAGTAAGACCAAAAGGAACCACCACAAACTCATTGTTCCCATACCTTGTGTGCAATTCAGTCTTATAGATGCCTTCTTCTTTGATGTGCACCTGATGATATCTCGATCTCATATCAATATTTGAAAAAATTATTTCTCCCTTTAGTTTATCAAACAAGTCATAAATCCTTGACAGTGGATACATGTTCTTGATAATCACCTTGTTCAACTGCTTGTAATCAATGCACAATCTAAGAGTACCATCCTTCTTCCTTACAAACAATATCGGTGCACCTCAAGGTGACACACTTGGCCTTATGTATCCCTTATAAAGCATTTCATTAAGCTGCAACTTCTGTTCCACCAACTCAGGAGTGCTCATCATGTAAGGTGCCTTAGATGTTGGTGCTACTCCTGGATCAACTCAATAGAGAAATCCACTTTCCTATGAGGCAGTAGCTCTGGAATCTTTACAAGAAACACATCTTGAAACTACTACAAAACATGATACCTATTTAGGACTTCATCATTCTCAATTTACTTCCCTTTATCAGTGGAAACACACACTACAAACAATATACATCATTTCCTGCAGTTTCTCTTTGCTTGCATAGCTGCAACCATTCTTACTAATGTATACTTATTTTTTCCCTGCACAACTCTCTTTTCTCCATCATCATCCAGACACTCAATAGCTTTGTCATAACAATCCACTTTAGTCCTGTGAATGAACAATCAGTCCATGCCCAAAAGCATATTATATGAACATAAAGGAAGCACATTTATATGTGTTGATGTAGGGAAGCCATTGAGCTCAAATGCACAATATCTCACCTAATGATGAAATATTTTCTTGGTTCCTATAGCCAACTACACAAACCAAGATTTTTTCATGCACTTATTTATTCAAAAAACACTAACACACCAGGTGAGGACTGATATAGCTATAATCCAATCCAAGATCAATGAAAATAGAAACAACTTGATCACGAAGATTACCTTCCATCTCAATAATGGATGCCATATTATCTACCTTCCCATTATCCATTGTTGCATGTATTTGATGAATACTCTGAATAATATCCCCAACTGTCTACACCTTCGAAGCACTATAAATATGAGGCCTACCACCCTAGTGCGATGGAAAGTCCCTCTTGTGATGTTCTCCACCATAGGTCCAACACCTCAAAATATTCATTCCATCGCCCTTATTCTGCTCCTAAGGCTAAGACCCATGTCCTCTCTCAATTACATTGAACTTCTTGTAAAGTGTCACATTTTCCTTGTCACCTACATCCTGAGGTCTTCCTCGCTTCTAAAGCCACTTTATTTTAGTCTTCTCATTACCTTTCCATTCATGCTTGAACTCAAGTTTATGCTTTGACTTCTCATAACAATGCTTCAAATTTTTATGCCTTCCTCCAATGACCGAGGCTCATCAAACTCAATTTGATATTTTAATGCTACTAACAACCCATTGATGAACCTTTAAATCTTTGCCTTCTCTTCCTTAAGATACGGTGCATACCTCAACAACTCCAAGAATTTTCTTGTTTACTCATCATATGTCATGGAACCCATCCCCAACTCTTAGAACTCCTTGGCCCTTTCATCATGGTATCTTTCTGACAAGTACTTCTTCTTGAAAAGTCTTTCAAACTCATCCCAAAGTAACTCCTCTTGTCTAATTCCTCTAACATTATTTACGTCTTACCACTCGATATATGCCTATCCCTTGAGACTAAAGGTATCTATTTTGGATTTCATGTTCTATGAATAATCACGCAATATTAAAAACTTCTTCGTCCCAAGCAGTCGTGCTTCTGCATCTTTTGACTTCTTCATCTCTCCATAAAAAGTAGGAGGCTTGGATTTCTTGAATTCTTCTGGAAAATATTGCTTCTCACTCCTCCTATAAAAATGTTGGTGGTGATGGTGATAATGTCTTTCGAAACTAGAAATATAATAAAATCCATGAGTGTTGTCTGTCCTCTCGAGTGTATCCAAGGATCTGCCACACTGAATGTATCATCTTTTTCCATCTTGTGTCTTCTCTGAGACCTACTACCTATTCCCCATTAGAATTCTCCTCCTTCCTATATCCATGACTGGTCCCCAACTATCCTTGCTTCTGTAACTCTGAAAAGGAATTAAAGAATCACTACATTGACTTATGCTTGTTTTCCTTGAGCCTTTGCAAGTCTTTCGTGTGCCTTAATCAACCTTTTATTATTTTCCCTGCAACTTCTAATCTCTGCCCTCAAAATCCTCAGTGTATATATTAGATCAGTAGAATACTCTTCTCCTTTTTGCTCAATTGACTTTTCCCATTCCACTTAATTCACATCATGCATGTATGGGGAGTCATGTGAACTATAATCCACCATTTTGCTTTTCATAGTTAGCCTTCTACTTCGTACAAACATACCATGTTAGATAAACCAAATTGAAGACATAATCAAAATCATACCTCAATGTATCTCAGGGGAGGCTATCACATCTACAGAAATAAATCTAGATTAGCACAATATAGATATGGTAATAACAACACATATAAACATCATGATGCATGCATGATAATAATACAAAATTGTAATAATAACTGCATACACGATAAGCATAACCATCTGAATGTACCCTGAGGTCCAACACTATAAACCTCACTTCAATACCATTCTGTAGCACTGGTACTAAAGAAAGGTTTAGAGGGAACAAAAATGCTCTAATACCACCCTATGATATCAGATACCATCCAAAGGGAACAAAACTCTGCTCTGATACCAACTTGTGGTATCAGATACTGCCCAAAGGAAATAAAACTCTACTCTAATACCACCACGTGGTATTAGATACCTCCCAAAGGAAATGGAACTATGCTTTGATACCATCATGTGGTATCATATACCTCCCAAATAAAATGAAACGATGTTATGATACCACCTTATAACCACCCCATCCCACATTTACCCATTTTTACAAGTTCTCCAGGATATACATGAGCTAAGTTTTACTATGACATGACTTTAGCTCCAAGTTCAAATTATGGAAGTGGGTCCTACTAACATGAAACCTACTGCCATCCCTTAGGGACCCCAAATCACACAAGTTTTTGAAAACCAACCCTAATGATCAATCCCTGAGCTAGAAATTATTTTCTCAGACTTTACACCCCAACCGTAGGCATGACACATTGTGCATGTGGTTGGAAGTCTCCAACCGCATGCATGATCCTCTCTCCATGTGGTTACAATTGAATTTTTCTAGTTTAGAGGGTGCAGTTGCAATATTAGTTCCACTTTTTGAGGGTTAGTCTATAGGCCTATGCCCAGAACAACCCAGAACTATGTCAAAACTTATAGTAAGTCTATACAAACAATACTAAGGCTATATCTTGTAAACACGTGATAGACATTTCATCAAACATATGGTAAGCATAGTAGTTATATGTCATGAATGCATATATGATCAAGATATTCTTAACTTCATATATAATCATCAAGAAGGTGCAATACCATCTCAAGCTACCTGAAACAACACTTGTTAGCCCAAGCATACATTAACCATAAAATAACTTATCAAATCATGAACAAGATCCATAGTATGAACACATCATTTAACCATGCCTATAACCAACATATAACCATAATAGAATCCAAGACAAATTAACCATAAGATAAACATAATAAATAGTAAATATTCCCATTGATCATAATAAGAAAAATAGCTCATATTAACATATACAAATTCCAATCAAGTCAGGGACTTCCATGTACCACTCGACCATAGATTGGGCTAAACCAAATCTCTCTTTCAGCCAATCAACCACGTGCCATATTACAAGAATGAACGTGGGATCATGCGGGTTAAACCAACATAAACCCAACTAAGGTTTCCAAAGGCCAAACCACCTCAACCCTCAGCCACATTGATTTCACCTAAACTGGTCCAGAAATCAATAATATCAAACAAGCTTGGATGCCTTTAACTTCCTTCACCAACGATGGAGGAAATTTCCTATCTCCACCCATCCATCAAGATTTCTAGGTGATCCAGGTGTATATTGGTGACCACCCACCTATTCCACCTAGACCCTCCATTCAGTTTGATATGTTTCGTTTTTTATTTCAGCATCTACTATTTTTAACAGTTTTTCGGGTCCTAAACTTCCGAGAAGTTTTGACCCCCTAAACGGTGTTCTTTTCAGGTCCGTTGTAGGCTCCTAGCCATAGGCAATGGCTTATATAAAAACCTGTAGTACTCAAAGAGACCTTTCCAACAAGGTATCATATGCACCAAACGGAGATAATATGACCAAGTTACGACCCCAGGAAGTTGGTCACCCAACTAACCCAACGGGGCCCACAAAATCTTGGTGTTACATCTCCTGGGGTTACATTTGGTTGGTTAGGTTTTTCTCATGTTTTTCAAAAATAAATAGGCCCTTGACCCTCATTGTAACACAATTCATTTGGCATGTAGCCGCCACATCTCTTTTCAGAGATAAGCTACCATCACCCAAGCTATCTTATTTCCATTCTGTTTGTAAGCATAGTTCGGTATTTTTCTATTAATGAAATGAAGTTTTTTCTTTGCATCTTTGTATTTATGATTATATCTATAATTTTTTGCATTCCTATTTAAGTTTGGATCACTATGAGAAATCTCATCTCCGTCGTTGACCCTTGGGAATTTTCCTAAGACCACCTCAACTATGATCCAAGTCTACCGAAAATCCAAAGCTTAATCAAAATAGAGAAACCACTGCATCATGTCTTTTCACAAAATGGAAAGGCAAGGATGAAACCACTGTCAATCTTGAAAGGTCCATATCTTATTGGCTTCATCTTCTTACCTTCACCTTGCATTCTATCTTTGTTGATGTACAGCCAGACTTGATCACCAACTTGGAAGCTATGCTTAATTCGATGCTTATCATGCCTTGCCTTGTACTTGGCCTAGCTTCTTTCCAACTGTTCCTGCACTGCCTAGTGAATTTCTTGGATCTGTTCAATGAACTTGGTTGCTTTGTCCACATCACTATTTCCATCAACTGTTATGTCTTTTTCAAAGACAAAATCCAAGGGAGACCTCGGTGTAAAACCAAAACAAGACTCAAAAGGAGATCTCTGTGTAGAAGAGTTCTTGGCACAATTGTAAACATGTTGCATATAACACAAATGTTCATCCCAAAGCTTGGGATGCTTGCTACAATAGCCCCTAAGCAATTGGATCAATGTCTTGTTGACCACCTCTGTTTGGTCATCTGTTTGTGGATGAAATGTTGAACTTTTCTTCAATATGGTGTCCATCAACTCCCATGGACTTGACCAAAACTTCCCAACAAATCGAGAATCTCGATCAAATACAATAGAAGTGGCTAACCCAAAATGAAACCATACATGCTAAAAGAACAAATTTTTTGTTTGTTTAGCTGTAATCTACTTGTTACAAGGTATTAAAATACACATTTTTCTTACCCTATCCACAATAACATATAAGTAATCATGACCCTTTCTAGATTTTGGCAATCCTCCAACAAAATCCATGGAAACACTTTCCCAAGGACAAGAAGGAACTAGAAGTGGAGTGTACAAGCCTAATTTTCTATTACTGAGCTTGCTTGTAGCATACATGGTACACCCTTTAATATATCTAGAAATTGTTTCATGCATTCTTGGCCAATAACAGAACCTTTGCAGTTGTGCAAATGTTTTACTTACACCAAAATGACCTGATATTAGAGAAGTATGTGCTTCTCAGATTATGTTAACTCTTTCAATTTGAGGAATGCATAACTTTCCCAAATGATATAAGATTTGGTCCCTCACATGATAATCCAATTCTTCTACTTGTTTACCATGACTTAAAGTTGCATATACATCTTTAAAATCTACATCTTGAGCATATTGTTCAATGTAGCTTTCATGAAATATTGATTATGCTTAAGTATAGTAGATGCATTTATGATTGGTATGGATAGCATATATGCAACCTTATTGTGTATGCCTTTCTTAGATCTAATGACAAGATGAATCTTTTGTAGAAACCCTATCCACCTATAGTGTCTTGATTGCTGCAATTTAGTTTGTGAGTGCAAATATTGAAGTGGCTGATAATCTGTATGTATAATTGTTTCTTTGCCCAGTAGGTAATGTTTCCACTTTTTCACACTACACTAATGCATACAATTCTTTATCATATGTGGGATAATTAACTATTGCAGAATTAAATGTCTCAAAATGATAACATATGGGTTTACCATGTTGCATAAACACTTCTCCCATGGCATAGTCATCGGCATCTGTTTCAATCTCAAATTGCCTTTGAAGATTTGGCAATGCTAGTACTAGTGTTGTACTAATTTTTTCTTTCAAGGTGTCGAAGGCCTTCTACTATTTGCCTCCCCACTAAAACACTTTGTTCAATCCTGTTAAAGCATGCAAGGGAGCTACAATCAAGGAAAAGTTAGCAATAAACTTTCTCCAATATTGTGCTGCTCCTAGGAAGCTCCTAACTTCTGTAGCAGATTTGGGTTTAGGCTAGTTCACAATGACTTCAACCTTAGAGAGATTTATCTTCAATTCACCACCCCCGACAATATGACCCAAATAATTTAAAGATTTTTTGCCAAATTCACATTTTGATAATTTCACATAGATATTTTCTCTTTTCAAAACATCTAGAGTCTGCTTTACATGCGTCAAATGTTCTTCCCATGTTTTACTGAAAAAAAAGAATGTCATCTAAATATACAATTACAATATCATTAATAAAAGGTTTGAGTACATCATTCATAACTCTCATGAAAGTGGCAGGAACATTAGTTAAACCAAAAGGCATAACTAGCCATTCATACAACCCTTGCTTTATTTTGAAAGCAGTCTTCCATGCATCTTGTTCTGCTACTCTGACCTGATGATAGCCACTACACAAATCCAACTTGGAAAAGTAAACTTCTTCTTTCAGTTGATCTAATAGATCATCAATGAGAGGAAGAGGATAACGATTCTTGATCATTATTTTATTCAGTGCTCTATAATCAATGCACATCCTCCACGAACCCTCTTTCTTTCTCACCAACACAATTGGAGATCCACATGGTGATGTACTTGGTCTTATGAACCCTTTATCGAGCAGCTCTTGTACCTGCTTCTTGATCTTTGCATTGTCTAAAGCGAATAACCTATACATTCCGATGTTAGGCAATGGGGCATCTTGCTGCAAATGAATATCATGTACTATTTCCCTTTTAGGTGGCAGACCTTTAGGTTCTTGAAATAGGATATCATATTCTGAAACAACTTTATCTAAATCATCTTTTTGTTTAGCATCACAACCTTCAAATATATTGGTCTTATCAAGGTTCTTTTCCTTTACAACCATTAGTAAAAATTGCTTGCATGAATTTACAATTCTTTTCATCTACCCTGAGTTTATGAGAGTGTAGTTATTTTTGAGTTGATGAGCTCTTACAATATATTCTATTCCATCTTTTTTGAGTTGATACTTATTTTCAGTTCTATAGAAAATGACTTTTCTATCATACAAGTAAGGACTTCCTAAAACAATACCACATATATCTAAGGGAACTATATCCAACTCAACCTCATCTACAAAAGTTGACCCAATAGCAAACCTAAGTTTACATTGTCTAGTCACTTGTAGTTTTGCTTTATCACATACCCAACCTAATGGATATGGCTTCTTGTGAGGTGTTGTTAGTAAGCCCAACTTCTTTACAATTGTTTCAGAAATCAAGTTTACTTGTGAACCACTATCAAATAAAGTATCAATATTTTGATGCTTGGAAATAACTCTAATATGAAAAAGCTCATGTCTTTTCCTCTCATTATCTTCATTATCAATGGATTGTGCAGAATTACTTGTAGATGCTTCAAAAAATTTACCTTTTATACCTGTGGCTGTGACTGTTGTTTCATTACCTGAGTCTGACCCCAAATATTTTTGAATAGCAGCAACAGTCTTCTTCTTTTTACCACCGAACTTCTTGGGTTTCAACTCCGAATGCAAAGACCAGCAATGTTTATCATCGTGCCCATCCTTCTTGCAGTGAGTGCATGGAGGTTTGTCTTTTTGTATAGCATTTTCCTTCCTCTCTTTCCATTTTTGCTTCTTCTTTTCCTTATTCTTGCTTACAGATGGTTTTGATGATCCCCCAATCTCTGGGTTCACATTCTTGCCTCTAGCCTCTAGATGTGTAGCCTGAACTGATACATCATCTAGGCTAGTGGGATTAAACATGATAATGGTGTGCCTCAAATAGCTATGTAGACCACCTATATACTTTAGCAAAGTTTCAAGTGAGTCTAGGGATATGCCTAGAGTTAAAGCGCTTTTTCTAAATTCCTAGGTGTAGCTTTGTACACTTTGGCCCTTTAAATGGTGAAGAGTATGCCAACTCATCATTGCTTGCTACGTATAAGCTAGTGGATAGAACTGTTTTTTAATCGAAGAAACAAATTCATTCCAGGTAGAAAAAATTTTACCATGCTTCTTTAAATTAGCTTGTGTCCTACCTTCCCACCACACTAGGGCAGTTCCTCCAAGGCGAAGGCTATCCAGTTGACTATTTCTCCTCTCTGAATTAATGTTTTGCGCCCTGCAATATACATCAATCTGTCTAATCTAGTTATCTAGCCTTTCTGCATTTAATTCTCCATCATAGATTGGAAAATCAAATTTTGCATCTAATTTAATCACAAATGTTTTCTTCTTTTTCTTTTCAGGGCTAGGAGATGAGGATGATGGAGGCAATGGTGGAGGAGATGATGGGGGAAGTTTTTCCCCTTTCCCTTTGCCCGTTGGGGCATCTAGAGAAGGTTCCTTTGCTCCTTTGTCTTGTTTGGAGGTTGAAGTACTTTCACCTCGACCTTTCTTAAATTCTTGATACATATCTTCCACCATGGCTCTTATGGTCATGAAACTATCCATGAGCTGAGATACTGATTCCAATGGGGTTTGTTCTGCCATTCTCCTCCTAGGATAGACTCTTCCAATTTCTAGATTAGCCTCAACAAGTTCTCCTTCTCCTAGTTTTAGCTTTGATCTAGTTAGCATTCAATAATCTAGCACAAGTGTTCCTAACCTTAGCAAACCTAAAGCTCTGATACCACTTGATCTGAAAATGAGATCTTAGACTAATATTAAGGTATTACAGACTCATGTGCATGCATTTTCCTATATTACTTAGTGCAATGGATCGATAATATTGTGAATAACATAGACAATGAAGCAGTTAAAGAAACATAATAGACAAACACACATAACACAACAAGTTTAATCTGGAGTTCACCCAAAACTCTTGGGCTACATCTCCTAGTCTAGCCTTCAATAGTGACCTCTATATTATGTCTTAAAGAGCAGAGTTTTACAAAATGTGAGCTCAAATTGAGTCTCAACACGACAGATACAAAAACAGCAGGAGTTTGTTTGAATCTCTCAAGCCTCTCTGAGTACACAGACTCTTTCTTTCCTTCTCTGGATCTATTTTCTCTCTGTCTCAGCACTGCTTGTCTCTATATTCTATCTTATGTGGATTTTAAGCCAATCAGCATTGTCTGTTTGTTTCCTCTTCTGGGCTCTTTGGCTTCCGGCCTATATCTGCTCAAATCCCCTCTAAGCGTTAAGCAATCATTGCTAAATTCCTTCAGGGATGGTGGCCACCTGTTCTATAACGGAAGGACCATCGACACCTTTGAAATCCTGAGAATAGTCATTCTCTGTTTACACAAAGAAATACACTAAAACATGGGGAAATCTACCAATCTGCCGTTTATTAGACCTGAAATATCATTAGATCCATCCTAGACTCCTATCGAGTCCACCTTTATATCACTATCATATATCCACCGTTGATCTGAGTGATCTTGATCCAACGGTTGAGATTCATTTTGGGCAGCTCATGTGTACAAGGATTAACCGCCTCAAAAGGGTGTTTTTCTCTCTCCAGCGCCTAGCCATGTGGCAGCCAGTGTATGGGCTCGAGCAGAGCTCGACCAATACCGCCTACGGCCTGCCTAAATTCCCGCTTATTACGGAACTCAAATGAGATAAAACTGCATATATATCCCTTTCAGGTCCATTTTCATCGCATCGGACGCTTTCCTTTGTATTTCATTTATTTGGCGAAAATGTGAAATACACAGAAAAATGTCATTTTTCGAATCTCAAAATATGTTAAATATCATCTATAACCCCATCGGGTCCGGCTATCACAAGTCATATTTATATCGGCCTCGCTCCGTTGTATTACTTCGATGTGATATTGCGATACGATTGATCGCAATCACATATCGCATAGACCCTAGGTCGTTTGTAAGCGCTCCTTTATAATCTGCCGATTGCAATATTGTGAGTTAACCTGGCCTATCGATCTGCACGCTTGATCGACAATCCTTATTGACTTGCGTTGATCGTTATCGCATTTTTCATATGGTAGCCTCCGATAGCCTTCCGCCTGCCTTCACCAATTGCGATACACCGATCGGATCTGGATCGTTGATCGGCCAAATTCGACGACTCCTATGCATCATTGTCCAAGCCTCTAATAACTCTGTTTTTGGCCATTTCTTCATGTTTTTCTCTCCCAATAGTGTTTTCTCCTTTTGTAAGGTTTTTCCTTATGCAATAGTTTTTTTATTTTGAAGACTTAGAGGGTTTTGGATCCATTTTGGATCAGTGGCTAATTAACTAGTTTGTTAATTGTCACTCACTGTAAAAAGGGTCCTCTATGTTATTAAAGCTTGAATTAGTTAGTAGGCTCTCATTAGAAGTGGGCCCATAGGTAGTTAATATTCTCCATCAATACATACATACATTCATAAATACATACATAGATACAAATTTAGTAGAAGCTTATGTAATGTTTTATCAATAATTGTGATTGTATTTAGAGCATTACTCTTGGATATTCCCCCCTTGAAGAGGCAAGTGAATATAACTCTCTATTTCTATTATCAAACATATATTTCTTGGGTTTATCACTCTTTTTTCTTGTTTTATGGGTTTTTAAACTATATTTTATGTGAATTACGCCACATACAGCCTAAAAATGTCAAGCTAATAAAATGTAGAAACTAGAGGACATGAAGACGACTACTAAGCCACTTAGAGAAAATGTTTGAGAACCTAGTTAGGTAACTAAGGGTATATACTAAACCATATTAATTGAATATGAATAAGAGGAGACAAGTAAGAAACCAAGAGGAAATATTTCCTTGCACTAGAACTTTTGATCCCTTAACCCAGTCCACAATTGAGCCCTTGAACTTACTACTAATTTAATAAACAACTTATAATGAGTGGTAAGCTTACAATATAAGTGCATACCTATCCACAAAATCTTAGGTATTTAGTGGTACTAAATTCTATGATTTCTAGTAAAGGCTAGTGTTTCCATTATCTTGTTTCATTGCGAACCAATTACTTGTATGATGTCCCCTATTGTTGCCATGATTTCCCTACTATAAACTCTCACTAGAGCAAGTTCATTATCTTCAGAGTGGTGCATCTTATGAACCTTACATGTTAAAAATGATAAGTAACAAATTATTACAGTCTTATTCAAGGGGAAAGCCTCATTTTACAATGAATATAATGTAAAGGACAATATTTAATGATCCTAAGACTACGTCTCCTTAGTATATATGTAGGAGATAAAGGGTACAATTATAATAAAATGGGGCCATGAAAGGTTCTAGCCTACATAACAATATAACAATAACAATGAATCACTAAATATATAGGTATTAATAATGGGTTTTAGAGTTAACATGAGGCTTATGTAGGGCTTAACAAGGCATAACCATAATACAAAGCCACACAAACACAAACACCTCATTCATCACTATCTCACTTGCATTGAATGATGCATATGTACTTACTGCATGTCTCTGCCAAGTGGAGCAAACCACTACCCTCTATTAATTTGGCAATGATAAATCATTTTTAGACTATAGCTTCATTTAATGGTTGCCCACCATGGGGGTATGATATTTCAAATATTATATACACTTTTACAAAAATTTGTAATAACATTAAATATTTATGTAGATTTTTTTGTTTAAGAGTGCCCAATATTTTAGAAATGACATAAAATCCATAAAATAAATAAAATGAAAGTATTAGATATATATGACAATGTTATTGTTGATGTTGGATGATTTCACCCACTTTCTATAATACATGGAGTGACACTAAGTCCTATGGATGATAACATCAATATTATTAAAGTCACATGTAACATCCCTTTTCAATATGAAGATAAACTACATGGATGTAAACATTTGAGAAAGAAGAAAGGGAGTTTCATTCATTGACCTAATGAAAATATGTTATAGAGAGGGAAGTAGGTAAATGTGAAAATATTGATGTTGAACATGTTCAATCAGTGTCAAACTATGATATTTTAGATATTATATACATTTTTAGAATACATTTAGATATTATATACACTTTTAAAATACATTGTAATAATGATTTTTCTTAATATCTATGTAGATTTTCTTGTTTTCGATAGCGCCCAATATTACAGAATTGACATAAAATATATGAAAGTGATAATAATGTTATTATTGATGTGAACGACAAAGATAATAATGAATTTTGTAAAATGTCATTGTACAATATTGATAATAAATTGAATGACAAAAATAATAAAATTTGAGTCATATTAAAGTATATGTGTGGTCATAAATTATATGTATCCTTTAGGCCATAACTAAGGACAAAGTTGACAAAGATTATATGATGTGATGGTGATGTTATGCTATCATTACTAAATGGACTATGTAGGTTTTAAGGTTTTACCATGTCCTTTTCTTTACTTTCCCTTTGAAATGTGTAACCCCTTTTAATCTAGAAGTGATTATTTGCTTCATCATGGCCTTTGCTTCTCTGGATAAAGTAATGACCTTTTCTATAAACAACTATTAGAACATTATTACCTATGAAAGTATGCTTAAACTTAGATTTAAAATTTATATATGCCACTCAATGTTTTCTTTTAGTTTCATTTTGATTTGAAAAGTTATATTTTTTGTGTATACTCCTCAAATGTCATGTCCCTAACTAGGAATTACATAGTTCATCTTCACCATGTTTAACTCATCTAATTAGAGATTCAATTAAATCATTCTAATATTCTTTTTCTTCTTTTTTTTATCCATCTAAATCCTTGTGTATATGTTGTCCCTTCAAAATATTAAGGTGCATTTGATACATGGGGTCTTCAATTTATGAACCTATGACATATCATGTACAATCATAGGATACTAAATAGTACCCTTAATTTCTCTAGATGTTAACAGATAACTCCCAAAATCCTTTTGTTGAAACACCCTCCCATTAAATGCCTATTTTTACTAGATATCCCTTGTCTTTACTAGATACCCCTTTTTATACCTTCATACCTTGCATCCCCCTCCTCCACCCATCTCCTTCCCCTCCAAACAATGCCTACAACATATTGACTTTATTTTTCACAATTTTAAAACCTTCCTTATAAATGAACATGATAATATATTGGTCAACAAAGTGAAGGCCAAATGATTTCATAGCAAGTGATATTCATTTTGCATTACTTTCCCTTTCAAGGGAAATGGATTATTTTTTAAAATTCTAAAATTTTATGATTTCCTTTCAATACTTCATTTCCATCCTTTGATTCAAGTCATGAATGGTCTCTAGCATGATGTAAAATAATGTAAAGGAACTTTGAGGGCTTACATGCTTGGAGAGTAGTAGTGATTTTTCAAGCTAGCCATCTTAGTAAATGTGTGCATGGAAACTTGTCATAAGTCATTAGAAATAAGTGTAGTTACAGACAATAATGTCAAAGAATAAATCCATATTAACCATAACGAAAAAGGTCTCTACAATTTTTTGGTTATTTCTAGGACATTAATAAAATCATCACAACTTTTCTTATTTTCTCATCTTTGAGTTGTCATCCATATGTTTGAATTGGTGCCATTGTATATTTTGGATGGTCGTGATTACCAACTATTATACATACCAACATTTGGAAAGTTGAACAATTTTGTAATGCATTATGATAGACATACTAATCCCATAGTTAATGGATTTGATGAAGGTGAAAATCATGTCACAACCTTGATGAGCTTACTCTTTGTTTCTTTATTCATCCATATCATGTCAATTCCTTAGATTCTATCACAGGGGCTTCACTGAGGACGCAATACCAAACCACATGCATTCATATTGGGGGGTATATATTGAGGAAAATGTGATATAATATATTGAGAATTATATTGTACGGTAAAGGGTGTTTATATTGGCAAGTTTAAACAATTGAGCTCAAAGTTAATAAAAATATATAAAGGGGTATAAAAAATGTTAATGAAAAATGAATACCTACAATATCTAGTGAAAGTAGGGGTTTTTTAAATTGGGAAGGTTTATTGGGTTTGTATTGGTAGGGGGTTGAATAATGTGTTTTTAGAGGTATTTTCCAATATGTAATCAAGTAAAAGGTATTGTTTAGTATGCCATGGATGCATGTGATATGTCAAAGGTTTATTGAGTGAAGCCCCTGTGGATTCTATCTAAAAACTATCTTGTTATATATGAATTTATATTGATTATGTTATCTTTCTCTTTGTAGATATTTGTTGTGCCACATGGCGCACTACTGTTGACATGGAACTTATCACATGGCTTGTTACGCTTCAACAATTTTCTAACAAGTTACTTGCCACATGGCATATCAATAATTTCTTATACATCAATATGACATTGAATGTGTTAATGTAATGTTGGTTATACACTGATACGCAATGTCAAAGTATCATATTCTTTTAAAACTATGGATTTCCACATTACATTGATGTGTTTATTGTTGATCATATTTCAATATTGTGTTAGTTAACCAATGAATCATGGACATCAAGTAGCAACTCTTATTTTGGATATTGTGGGTTAATTGACATATAGTCAACATGATAAATGTCAAATATGTGGCACTGCATGGTTGACATCTATTTGACATTAAATATAGTCATGTTTGATGTATATTTGACATTTTAAACATCTATTTCACATTGAAAAATATGATAATAAAATAATTTAAATAATCTAAACTTTAGTGGAAGATTTGTTTCAACTTTATGTAAATTGATTTATTATTATAATAATAATACATTTATAAATATGATAATACATACTTAAAACTTAACTTTTAATATAACAGTAAATTATTAACATAAAAAAACCTAAATTTATTTATTTCATATATCTTATATATAACTTGATAAAATAAAAAATGAAAAAAGTTTATATATTTTTAATTGCAATGGTAAAATTTATACCATCCTTAAATATTCCTACTGCAATTAATTATACCATCCCTTAAATATTCCTACTGGCAATTATTTATATTACTTTAATATTAATATCTATAATTCTATTGAATCCAAATTATTAGTTATCTAAATATATAATATAAATATTATCCTTCTTTCTCATCATATTTTAAATAGTTAAAAATCTAATTTATAAAATATTTAAATTATAATTAATAATAAATATCATATAAAATTAATAAATAAAATATTTTTTACTTTTCCATTTGCAAAGAAATTCAATCACATTGCATTCTAAATTCAAAAACCATTATTTCAATTTTAATTTAAATAAAATAACATAGACATTTTAAATAATGATATTTTAAGTTCTGCTTAATAAATATTGAAGCAATCCATAAGAATTCAGAAAGAGGAATCTAAGGTTAAGGAAGGAATTTGGGTTATATTCTTATGGAGGATAATTTATTTTGTAAGAGACCTAAGGCAAGCCATGACAATGTATGCAAACCGACAAACTAAAAGTTTTGGATTCTTTCGGAAGAAAATAAAATATCAACTCTTTTACTTTAACAACTTTTTGAACCAAGTTGAACCCACATGAGGCAACTCTTTTCATTGATTGTCCATGAAAAGTTGACTCTGGTTGTTCTATTTAATAATTATACACATTAAAGATAGGCTCCTATGCGCTTCTTAATTGACTTCATGCTAACTTTGTGTGTGATGTGTGACATGAACATCAAGTTGAAACAACTTAGCAACATCCACAAAAGGGACTTTTAACTCATTTCCACCTTAAATTATCTCTCCATGTATCTATTTTCTCTTCTTTCTAGGTATTGTGTATTTTCCAACTTTATTAACATATTTGTTTTCATTTTTCTAAAAGAAAATATATATCTTTTATATCAACTTCATTCAACGAGAGTGGCATATGGATTTTGGTAGTTTTCAAAAAGTAAATGGTTATATTTTATGTTAAGATTAGTGAGCAACATTTTTACTTAAACAAATGTACAATTTTTTTTATAAGGTGGGAAAATCTATCATAATTCAGTTGTCAAAGTAACAATAAGGACAACCATCTTTGGCTATTATCCATGAATGTAAATTGAATCATCACTGTTATTCAAGGAAAATCACGCCACCTGGAATAACCTACTAATGATCAGTGAGGGGGTAGGCTTTCACTCCTACCAAATGTCTCTAAGTCTTGGGCCATTAACTTGTTTCCTTACGTCCGAGAGAAACAAGCTCTTAGCCAAACAGAAGCATTTTTAAGACATACTCCAAGCCCAACATAAAACATTTTTATTTATATAGGCATACATATATATTATATGTTAGTAGATACATATTAACAATACAATGAACATCAACGTACCAAATAAATAATAATCACCTATTAATAATTAGATAATTTATATATCAATATTATAAATAAAATTTTTAATGGAATATTATATTACATTACAAATAAAATAAAATATTAATATTTTATTCTTCTTATAAATATTAAACCATTATATAAAAATATTTATTTAATATTAATTTTATAAATTAAAATTATATAATTTATTTTTTTTTAGGAATTTATTATATTTTTTTTTATTTTATTTATTATCTACTTTATTTTTAGAATATATTATATTTTCAATTCTTTCACACATATAACATAACTATGGTCTCACCAATCATATTTTAAAATAATTTCATAAAAAATAACATTGAAAATGGTTATTTCATAAACTCCATCTACACTTTGGTATTTAGTTGATTGGGCAATAGAATACCCTACAGATATAACATAAGGATACCCATAAAACCAATACTACATTGATATATATTTACATTGATGCCATCATTCATAATCATCTATCATGTGTACTTTTTGAAAATATCAAATTTTCACAATATAATATATACTGAAAACAAATAAAAACATGGTCACAAATTTGGTTGCTAGATTCCAGTTGACTAACATATTAAATATGACAAAACCATTATTAAAATCATGTTATTATTCATAATTCATAATCGTCATCTCTCTCTCTAATGTATAAGTAATTATGAAAAGTTTTATATTTATAGTAAATATAATTGCATGTAAAGAGGTGAATAAAGAAAAATATATATAATATATTATAATAATATATAAAAATTTTGAATATTTTAAAAAGATATTGGTGTAATCAATGAAATTCATAACAATATGTCCTAACAAATTAGAGAAACACAATAATATGTGAAGAAATAGTGTAAAGTGAACAAAACATGTATCTCATGAAGGCGAAAATATGTAAAAATGACACTAAATTAGAAATTAAGAAACATGTTGAAACTAGATGATTTTAAAAAAAAAAAAAATTGAAATTTATTAAAAAAAATGGAAAAATATTAATTAAGATTTATAATAAATTTTAAAAATATAGGATACTAAAATTTATTATAAATAATATAATATTAGTATAGCTTATGGATGATTTTTTTTCGGCATTTCTTAATTAATTTTGTTTAAAATTTGAAAGTTTTTTAAGATGTTAAATTGAAGCAAGAAAAATTTATATTTGACTTGTGTTTTAGTTAAATGGAGAAGTTTAAATTTCCATATTAGCAAGATGACTTGAGTTGCAATTAGCAAGAGTGGCATGGTCAAGTCACTTAGTTAAGTTAGTCAATTTGAGTTTGTAGGTAAGAAGTAGAGTTGTGCATGAGTTGATTGCTAATATCTAGCAATCTAGAGGAATTATAGTAACAGAAACTCAATTATTTGAGCTCTAGTCATGAATAGAGTCAGTAGGAGTTCAGTTGAGTAGTTGTAATTATTGTTAACTCACTCATCTCTTAGTTAACTAATCAATTTACTAAAATTAGCCTCAGTCATGCATGGAATTCGAATTGCCTAGTTGAGTGGAGGAAAAAGGCATCAATGTTATCATTATTGTATACTAGTGAATGTACATAGTTTGCATGTAGCAGGTGAGGCTTTTCTCTTGGGAATTGGGTAAGCAAATAGGAGCTTCCCCTATTCTTTAGGATCTAATTTCATCAAGAATTGCACAAGGAAATAGGAGGAGAAGGAGGCCAAGATTTGGCTAAGTATTTGCTAGAGCATACTCAAGAGAAGGATATCATTATTGCAGTGTAGGTTGAGCTTCAAGTATTGAAGTTATCATTGTAATATATCAATATTCTCATATGATATAATACAAATAGAGGAGGGCTTTCTCCTAGTTGGATTCATCCGTAAAAGAGTTGTGTTCGTTGTGATTGAATGCTTGCATGTGTTTCTATTGTATGTTTTTCTTTCTGTAAATTGAGTAGAAGAAATTTGTGTCTATTCATTTCAGTATGAATTCATTAACAACTTCAAATTTCAAGTTATTTCTACATGGTATCAGTGCTATTGAAAACTACATTGAAACCAGATTTATGATCATCTCTCAGAGAAATTTCGAATAATTGAGTTTGTGGAGCAAATTTTCTTCAATGCAAGAACAATGTCTTTCAATGGATTGAGGCTTGAGCATGCATTGGAGGGGACTTAAAATTTATGTGCTTAAAAAGACAGGATGAAGTTGTTTTGGATGACAATGGAGTATTGAAGTCCACACAAATTGATATTCCAAAACCAACATCATTAGGTGCACAACAGTTGGCTCAGTGCAAGAAATATACTACAAAATTCAGGAGGATTATCTTGGAAGGAGTCAAAGTTCATGTGGTTTCAAATTTTCATGGTAAGGACACTGCTTATGCAATGTGGAAAGCCCTCACAGATTTATTCCAAACCTACAGTGATGTCAGGAAATTGACATTGAAAGATAAACTCAGAAACATTCGAATGGGTAAAAATGAAACTGGTGTTTAATACCTATCTAGATGAACTCATGTGAGAGATGAACTTTGAGGAGTTGTAGGAAAATGTGCCATCATCGGAACTTGTGAGCGTATCTCTCCTTGGTCTTCTAAAGCCCTCGCATAACTATCAAGGTTCAGTTAATGGAAGAGACAAACTCCTAGATTGGGAGAAACTTTGGTTTGATTTGGTGCAGGAGGAGATTAGAACAAACTTTAGAGATGGTGTCACATCCAAAGGTAATGAGGAAGAAAACTTTTCCTTAGCTAGCAAGAGAAAGAAATCCAAGGGAAAGAAGGCCCAAGGCAAGGCATAATCTAGCCAAAACCATGGAAAGAAGAAAGACCTCAACAAAATTAAATGTTTTCACTGCCATGAGTATGGACATTATTCAACCAAGTGTCCACACAAGAAATCCAATAAGAAGCCTACAAGAGGAGCAGGAGGAGATGATATCACATCACAATTCAAATTGTATTTCACCCTCATTACTTGATTGGAAAGTACTATATGTGGTAGTGTATGGTACTTAGATTTATACCAAAGGGATTGGCGTTGTCACCTTTAATAGGTAGTCAGGTTCCCATCTTCACCTAAAGAGTGTAATGTATGTACCTATTCTGGAGAAAAAAAAAAAATTATGTATTTGTACTTGAAGACAAAGGATATGATGTGGTGTTTAGTAAAGGGAAAGCCTATCTGAAGCATGTTTCTATTGGACAAGTAAAACAAATTGGTGTTAGAGGGAAAAATCTCTATAAGCTAGAGGTGGATGCTTGCGTTGCATTGAGTAGAAAGGCAGAAAATGTCCATGGCGGAGATGTTGGAGAATTTTGGCATAGGCACATGGGAAAATTACACCATGAAGCTTTGAAAATCATGCAGCAAATCACCACTATACTTCCAAAATTCACCCTTGATCAGCATGATGTTTGCAAGGGATGCAGTCTTGGAAAATAAATTAAATCCTCCTTCCAAGGCCGAGATAGCAAGGTAGGATCCATCTTGGATTGAGTTCACTCTGATGTGTGCCGACCATTTTCTGCAATCTCAATAACAAAACACATGTACTATGCGATTTTTGTAGATGACTTTTCTCTCAATTGTTGGATCTACTTCATGAAAAATAAAGATGAAGTTTATTCAAAATTTGTTGAATTTAAAGCCTTAGTTGAAAATGAGACTGGACAGAAAATAAAATCCCTAAGAAGTGATAATGGAGGAGAATTTGTGTCCAATGCCTTCAAATAATTTTTGTGCCAAGGAGGGTATTAAAAGGGAGTTGATTGCACCTCATAACCCGCAACAAAATGGGGTGGCAGAGAGGAAAACTAGAAGCATTGCTATTCCTACATAGTGGCTTAGCCTAATAGATAAACTAGTGGGTAGACTTATAGCTTCCAATCCAAGTAGTCTATTTTCAATAAATAGATACTCCCACATCAATCTCATGTTGTAGAACCCGCGATGAGGGAAAGAATGAAAGCATGCTCGATATCGCTGATAGTTGGATGGATGGAAGGTAGTCCAATTGGAGAATGAAAACAACTATGTTTCCGAGGAGTTACCCATTATTTCTTTACATTCCACACAATATAAAAGATAGGTAAAGGCATTGGTCCTATTTGTGAGTGTCACTCACTAGTTTACTGAGTTCAAGCAATAGTTGCAAAAGCCAGTAGGGGCTACAATAGCAATGTTGCATGATCAGGCATTGCTACTATACCTATGGACAGAAGCATGCAATACAACCATTCATTTGCATAATAAGATCCCTCACAAAATTCTAGGCATGATCACACCTAAGGAGGCTTTCTCTGGGAGGAAGCTAGATGTCTCCCATTTTCACATTTTTGGATCCATGGTCTATTTTCATGTCTCCAAAGATAGCAGGAAAAAGTTGGAGCCCACAATAGATAGGGGGGTGTTTGTGGGATACAAAGAGACACCTCATATTTACTGGGTGTACATTCCCTCACTCAGGATTAATGTGATGAGGAGAAGGTGAGAGCTAAGAATTCCACTATAGGAGGAGCTTCTAGCTCCAAATGAGGAGCCTCAATCAGACCCTCAGGATGTTGTGGAGAAACCACATGTGGAGGAGCAGAGAGTAGGCCAAGTGGAGGCACCCACACACACAAAGCCTTCTAGAGATGGGAGGAAGATAACCAAGGCGGCTGACAAGTTGGTGCAGGATGCTGAGGAGTGTGTTGGAGCTCCTAGATCCTTGTGCAAATAGAGGATATCACCAGACATGTATATTTGTTATATGACACTCATGACATAGCTTATTGACTCTGAGCCTTCTTCATTTGAGGAAGGCGTTTCCTAGCAGGTATGGGTAGATTCCACGATGGAGGAGTATGACTCCATCATGAAGAACCATGTGTGGGAGGTGGTTTCCAGACTTGAGAACAAGTTTGTTGTTGGTTCTAGGTGGGTATACAAGGTAAAACATGTAGTTGATGGAAATATTGAGAAGCACAAGGCCAAATTTGTTGTTAAAGGCTTCTCACAGGTGGATGGAGTAGATTATGAGGAAACATTTGACCCTGTGGCAATATACTCTTCTATAGGACTATTCTAGTCTTGTCAGCACAGTTGGGGTAAAGAATCCACCAAATGGAAGTGAAGAATGCCTTCCTCATTGGAGTGGTTGACGAAGAGATTTATAATGAGAAGCTTAAGGATTTTGAGTCATTTTACAGGGAGACACAAGTGTGTAGACTCAAGAGAGATCATTATGGTCTCAGGCAAACACCTCGTGCTTGGTACACTCACTAGATACATATCTCAATCGATTGGGTTTCACTATGAGTGAAGAATATGTCAATATCGATTATATTATGGTAGATGGCAGTCTGCTCATCTTAGTCTTGTATGTGGATGAATTGATACTTACAGGGGATGAGAGGTTTATCTAGTCTTACAAGGAAGACCTGAAGAGATTTCGAGATGAAGGACATGGGTTTGATGCACTACTTCCTTGGTTTGGAGGTGTGATAGAGAGATGGTGAGATATTTGTTGGTCAAGGGAAGTACACCTCTGAAATTTGTTTTTGTTTGTGGAAAAACATGTGAACAGTTATAGAAACCAACATTTCGGACTAGCTTAGTGAGTCCATCATCAGGGTAATGAGATTTGTATTTTGAGAAGAAAGCGTGAAATTATGGAGCTATTAATAGTTAATTAAAAAAAATATTCAATGTTTTCTTTTATTGTCGGCTTACAAATGACTAACTAGTTAATAATTATGTCTTTATTAATTTATATGTATATCAATTAATTTATTTTTATTATTAGTCTTATTGTTATTAATTTTTTTTTAAGAGATTGATTATGTATATATTTAAATTTATTTATTTATTATTTATTATTATTATTATTATTATTTAATAAAATTAGTTTATATAATTAATGTATTTGTCTTAAGAAATATTAATAAATATTAATCTGGGAAAGATCTAAAAGATTAAGAGAAATTTTGATGTAAACTCAAGCAGGGATCTGCTAGCTGGTTCTAAAGCTTTTCCATTTCCTGCAAATAAACCCTAGCCGCCTCGCTCCATGACCACCCTTGGGGGGGGATCGACCCCCCCTTCCTTCGGCCCCTTCGTATTCGACAGCTTCCCCTTCTGCGCCTGCCGTCACCCCATCAGGCTTCCGATCTAGGGACAAAGGCAAAGCTCTGATGGCAAACCACACTCCAAAGGCCAATGGATCTTCGGCCGCGAGGAGCACTCCCAGCCAAAACTGGACAACAGGCCCATCCCCTTGCAAACTGCTATCGGAGGAAACACCATCATTAATCATCGAAGATCCTTGGATCGAAGAATACAGAGATCACATGGGTAAACATGCCCTAATCTGTCGTTTCATGGGAGTGCAACTTAATGAAAAAGCTCTTTGTTGGTGGATAAACCAGAAATGGAAGCCCAAAGGGAACTATGAACTTCAGTTGGGGCAAGAAGTTTTTTCACGGTCATCTTCGCTCATAGGGAGGACAGAGATCGCACTTTTGAAGGAGGCCCATACTTCTACAACTCGGCAGGACTCTACATGACGTACTGGAGGCCCAACTTTGCTCCAGAATAGGAAGATTTCAAAAAAGTTCCAGTTTGGCTCAGACTCTACTCCTTGCCTATGGATTACTAGAATAAGCAGATCTTGGAAGCCATCGAGAATCAGTTGGGTGTCTTCGTCAAAAATTCAGATCTCACATCTCAAGGTAAATACACTGCCTATGCTAGAATCTGTGTTTACATGGATGTCTCTGGACCTCTCCCAAGTCATATCAATCTGATCTACAAAGGAATTCATTGGAAGCAGTCCATCGACTATGAAAACATCCCTTTCAGATGTCGAAAATGCCAACAGCATGGACATCTTAGTCATGGGTGCCCCCTGAATCAACCCCAGCTTCAATCCCAAGTAGATAAGATGGATAACCCACCCCCAGATTTCATCCCTATTTCCAGGAAAAACAAAAGGCAAAAAGGCAAAACTCCTCTGAAACACCCCTCCAACCCGACCCCCACCTAGCTGAATAGCTTTGAAGTACTGGGCAACCTTGATCCAAATGAAAACCCTCTGGAATCCCCTACCCCCACGGCTCAAGATCCACCCAGGAAGTTCCAATCATCGAGCCCTTCAATCATCTCCATCCCAAACCTTGACTCACCCCAAGCTGAGACTCAGCATCAAAACCCACAGCCCAACCCCAGTCAAATCGATACAAGCCATGTCCCATTACATGCCCCTCCCTGCATAGGAACTCATCAAGACAGGCCACCCTCAACTACTCCTACCAATCCCCTGGAAGAGATCCTAGGTGACCTAGATCTCCATGAGGTCAACAAGCAATGGTCCAAACAGGGAATGAATGCCATTCCCCAGGAACACATGGAGAAAATCAAAATGGCATACCTGTAGTTAGAATATCTCAACCAGAATGCAGCCAAAAAGAAATGGGGAAACAGTAGCCAAACAGGCATCCAAACCAACCTAGACCTGAACCAATACAAGCCGAAAGGTCCAAGAAGAGAAAGGGAGAGAAAATCGACAAAACAACAAATACAAGAACTCGGAAGGCGCCTAATCAATGAAGGAAAAATTAGGGCTCTGGTCCTATCCACACCGAAAGTTGCTCAATGAAGATTACAACCTAGAATATCAGAGGGCTAAATGGCACCTCCAAAAGACAAATCCTAAAAAACTGTCTTTTCACGCAATCTCCAGACCTTGTCCTACTACAAGAATCCAAATTCTCCTCCAAAGGCATAGAGACGCTTAAGAAACTCTTTGCAAAAGGCTATCATTGCATAAGCACAGATGCCATTGGGTAAGCAGGAGGGCTTCTAATGTTTTGGAACAAAAACAAGTTTTTCATGCAGAATGCTTTGTCCACTAAGCATTCGCTATCAGTCATCTTCAACATGCCAGACTCAAATCACACGATATGCATTACCAATGTGTATGGACCTCAGAGAATCCAAGAGAAGTTCAAGATGCTGGAAGACTGGGACGAGATTCGACAACACCATGGAGCCAACCACTAGATCCTAGGTGGTGATTTCAACATGATCACCACCCTAGCGAAGAAGAAAGGAGGCTTAAGAAGACTGGATAAAGATGTGGAAGCTTTCAATACCTTCATAGCTACATCTAAACTCATTGATGTTCCCACAGTCAATGGTCTATACACCTAGAACAACAAGCAATGGGGAAATAGGCAAGTTGCATCGAGGCTTGACAGGTTCCTCATCTTGGAATCCATCATGCTCCAGAATCTAGACATGGAAGCCAACATTCTGCCTATTGGGGGATCAGATCACTGGCCAGTGCAGATGCACTTCACCAATATGGACAAGCCTCAAAACAGGCCTTTCAGATTTGAAGGCTTCTGGATAGATCATCCAACCTTCATGAAAAACATACAGAGATGGTGGACTCAAACCACTGTAGAGAGCGATAACATCATGTACATCTTCCAGCAAAAGCTCAAGATCATCAAGGCCAATCTCAAATGTTGGAACAAGAACACTTTTGGTAACATTTTTCAAGCCAAAAAAGAGCTCGAGGAAAAAATGGCAAGCCTCCAACAAACAATGATCAAGGACGGGCCTAATGAGGAACGCTTAGCTCAGGAATCAAACCTTCAAAAGCAATGGGAAGAAAGGCTAAGACAAGAAGAGCTGCTCTGGAAACAAAAATCAAGGGTGCAGTGGTTAAAACATGGAGAACGCAACACAAGCTTCTTCCATAAATCAACCATTCAACACAGAGCCAACAATCGAATTCTATCCCTTACAAAAACTGATGGTGCTAAGGTCTTTACCAAAGAGCAAATAGGATCTGAACTAAACTCATACTTCAGGTCACTTCTCATTGAGCCCAATCATGATAGAACCCAAGCTATCAACAAAATCATTGGTGCTATTCCCTCCTTAGTTACAGGGGAGAAAAACTCCCTTCTCTTAAGAGAGTTCACCGAGCAGGAGATTGAAGAATTCATCTTCACCATGGCCACTGACAAATCCCCTGGACCAGACGGCTTTACAATTGAATTCTTCAAAGCTTGCTGGCACATTATCAAAGCTGACCTTTTCAATCTGATTAAGAACTTCACAGAACCAAGTGAGTGTTGCCAGCAATCAATGCCACCTTCCTCACCCTAATTCCAAAATCTGATCATGCTGACTCTCCCGACAAGTTCAGACCCATAGCCCTCTACAATGTCATTTATAAAATCCTCTCAAAATTGATGGCCAACTAACTCAAACCTATCCTTCCCTCAATCATATCTCAAGAACAGTCAGGATATGTTGAAGGTAGACAGATTAACAACAACATCATTCTCAACCAGGAAATGCTGCATTCTATCAAAACACAAAGGATTCCTAGTATGCTCATTTAGCTTGACCTCTCCAAGGCCTTTCACAAAATTAGCTGGACATACATCAGAGCAATCCTCCAGGCTTTCGGCTTCAGTCAAATTTGGATAAATTGGATAATGGAATTGGTCTCAGGAGCATTCTTTTCAATCATGCTGAATGGAGGCCCCCTACAACCATTCCTCCCATCTAGAGGTATAAGGCAAGGAGATCCCTTGTCACCTTTTCTCTTTGTCATCATGGTCGAGGGTCTCAGAAGATCTCTATCCCAAGCACTCCAAACGAATCAGCTCAAAGGCATCAAAGTTGCGCATCAAGGCCCCACAATAACGCATCAACAATTTGTAGATGATACAATGCTCATGGGAACCCCCACGGTAAAGGAAACTCGAACCTTCAACAAGGTGCTAAGAACATTCACAGAGGCCTCAGGTATGGAGATCAATCTAACAAAATCCAAATTGTTTTTCTTCAACACTTCTATTCCTGTGCAAAGAAATCTCAGCAAAATTCTCAAAATTTAGAGGAACTCCCTTCCAACCAAATACCTTGGCATCCCACTTTCAAAATATGCCCCCAAAGCTGCAAATTGGGAAGATATCCTCAACAAAATGAAGGCCAGATTAAGTAATTGGACTCACAGAGCCCTAAACATGGCCAGCAGACTAGTGCTGGTCAAATCAGTTCTTCAAACAATGTCGGTCTATATGCTCTCGGCCCTAGCGACACCTAAACAGTGTATAAATCCATTTGGAACATCCAACGGTCCTTCCTCTAGAATGGAGATTCTAAGAAGTGCAAATGGGCCCTCCTCAAGTGGACAGACATATGTAAACCAAAACTGGTAGGAGGACTGGGCTTAAGAGATCCTGAAATCCTGAGCAAGGTTGTAGCAGTGAAAATTTGGTGGAGATGGGTGGAAAATCCCAATTCCCTACAGGGCATCTTGTGGAAAGCAAAGTATACAAACCAAGTCCAGGACAAAGGTCTCATTAGGCTCACTAGTAATACTCAAGGATCCCCCCTATGGAATAAAGTATGGGAGAATCGACATATTGTTCAGAAACACAGCTTTTGGGAAGTGCACCAAGGCAACAATGCCTTCTTCTGGGAGGATGCATGACAGCAACTCCCCCCCCTGGACCACCCAGATTGGACTACTCTTAAAAATGACATGCAAGAGGCAGGGTTGAGAAAGGTAGCAAAGAATTGGCAACCCCGAAAATCAGTCACCACATGGAAAAAATGGCTAACTCAAGACCACATTGGGAATATAGAACCTCTCTTGCAACAGCTTGACCAGTGCAGAATCCTTACCTCGACTAGAGAAGACATCATGCGATGGGGAAATAATCCTAAATGGACTTTCAATCTAAAAGAGGCCTACAAAATCATAGCTGCTTCACTTGACTGGCAACCGGACCCCAAATGGCACACTCTTTGGAGCAAAGGAACTTGGCCCAAAATAACTGTATTCTCTTGGCTGGTCTTGCATAACTGAGCGCTTACTTGGGACAATTTATAGAGACGGGGTTTCATCGGGCCCTCCCGTTGCGCCCTTTGCGGGAATGATTAGGAAATGCTAAATCACATCCGCAACACCTGCCCCACTGCCTGCTCTCTGTGGGATGATATGGCCTTTGTATTCAGACAATCCGACAGAAACAGAAACTTGATCTGTCTCACACTGAGCAATTGGCGATCCTCCATATCCCCCAATAATCTGGTCAAAAGGGCATGGAACCTCATTCTGGGAGCCATTGCATGGATCTTATGGAAAGAGCGAAATGCTGGAATCTTCAAGAACTCAGTGATGAAAGTGGATAAGCTCACAGGAAAAACGTGATAGTTAATCACAGAATCGATCCTTGCCATGGACATAATGCCGCAAGAGGGGAACACGTCTCTGAATGACCAAAAGATAGTCCAAATCCTCAGTCTCAAAGCTCTGACCACTCCCACAAGCAGGAACCATACCATCGCTGCGATGAAGCAGGATAAATGGGGTATGCCTCCATTTCCATCATTCAAACTGAACTTCAATGGGGCGTCAAAGCAAAACCTGGGAAAAACTGGGTATGGTGGAGCAATCAGGGATCACACCGGGGAAATCCATCTTATCTACCATGGCAATCTGGGCACAAATACCAACAATGTTGCAGAGTTAATCACTCTCATCAAAGGCATTACCCTAGTTGATAGCTACAAATTTCTACCTCTGGTGGTGGAAGGAGATTCGGAGATTGTCATCAAGATGATGAGAAAACTCCAAAACGACACTCAAGTGGATAACCTAACACCCAATTGGAGGCTCTCGGCAATCTTGAAGGATCTGCAGGGCCATCTCAGCAACATTCAAGGTGTCACCTTTCAAGTGGTCCGAAGAACAGCAAATAAACTGGCCGACGCCATTGCCAACGCTGGCGTTCAATCTAATCTTGAAGATTATCACATCCGTTGGCAAGACTTGGAGGAGGGGGAACTCAGAAGGAAATGCAACACCATAAACAATGCAGACCATCAAGCATAACGAATGTCGAGCTCCCTTGATTCTTCTATATATGCATCTATTGATAATTTTACAAGCCATAAACGATCCACTCAAAAAAAAAAAAAAAAAAGAGACTAGACCAGCTCAGCTGTACAAAGGCAGACACAGGGAGGTCCCATCGACTCCCACTCTGCATCATGTATTTTACTGTTTCTATTAATATAAAGTCCCGCTGGAAATTTACAAAAAAAAAAAGATCTAAAAGATTAATGTTTAAGGAATTACTCTAATATTAGTAATACATTATATAACATAATCTATAAACAATTAAATAATCTATTAATATATTAGTATATTGTTAATAGTTAATTAATATTATAGATAATATTACTATGTTACTAACATAGCACTATAATATTAATATATTAATATTTATATAATGTAATATAATATATATTATATTAATGAAGTGTCTTTAATGAATTAATGGATTAATACCCTAATATCAAGATAATAATCTATTAATTTATTATGGAAATGTATTAATAAATTATTGTATTAAAATTAATATGATATAGTAATAAATTAGTAAATTAATATTAATGAAATACAATAACAATTTTATTTATTTAATTATTATTATTATTATATATATATAAGATTTTAATGTTATGTATTTTTCTTTGCTATGTATTAAATACTATACTAGTAATGTGCTTAATCAAAGTTTATTTATGTTGACTAATTAAATTTTGTTTAAAAGAGGGTTAAATTTATTTATTTATTTATTTTTAATGAATGAATGTTTGTATATCTGTGTTTATTGTCTTTTAATTTTATTTAATAAGGGTTTCCAGGTGTTATTTAATTTTAGCCTGTCGTCTCTATTCATGTTGTTGGAAGATTTTTCGATTTCAATCGTTTCTTTCACCCTTCTTTTTAAATAATGGTCTTCCTTGTGAATTAATTTTGCTTGTTCCATACAAATATAGTGTGAGGAAGAACATGCATGCTCTGCTAGACCTTATTTTTCTGACCTGTTTCTTGTAATATCATTAATGTGTTCTTTTAACCTTATGCCAAAGGATCTCCCTGTTTCACCTATATATACTTTTCCACATGAGCAGGGAACCGAGTATACTCCTTTGTGATTTTTTGGGTCTATTAAGTCCTTGGCAGAGTCAAGCATGTTTTTTATGGTGTTAGGGGGCGTGAATGCAACCATGATGTTATGCTTGGAGAGAATCCTGGCAATTTTGTCTGTGGTTCCTTTTATATAGGATAAGGAGATTCTAGGGTTTTCAAGAGTTTTTCTTTTTTGGATATTGGTTGAGGATTCTTTAATTATTTTTTGGATAATGTTTTTCTGATAGCCATTGTTTATAAAGACTTTGTAGAGGCGGTTGAATTCATCTTCTAAATGTTCAGGGTCAGAGATTCTAGAAGCTCTGGTAGCTAGGGTTTTGATGACATCGACTTTCTGCTTCGGATGGTGGTGGGAATTTGAATGAAGATATTTGTCAGTGTGAGTTTGTTTCCTGAAGACCTGGTGGCTTAGTTTGCCATTTTTCTTGGTAAGGAAGACATCTAGGAAGGGGAGTTAGTTGTCTTTTTCAATTTCAATAGTGAATTTTATGTGTTCAGAGAGGCTCTTTATGTGTGATAAAAATTCATTGAGTTTATCTAAACCATGGCTCCATTTAGAAAAAATGTCATCTACATATCTTTTCCATTCATTAGGGGTAAAGAGAAAAGATTTAAGGGCCATTTGTTCAAAAATGTTCCATGTATAAGTTGGCAATCAATGGTGATAAAGGAGATCCCATGGCAACTCCATGAGTTTGCTCATAGATTTTTCCTTTGAAACTGAAGTATGACGATTTAAGGCAAATGACTACTAGTTCCATAGTTTCATGGTCTGTGATTTTATTCAATACCTCTATGGCTTCATCTACAGGAATCATAGTGTAGAGCAACACAATGTCAAAGCTAACCAGGAGGTCATTGTTATTAATCTCTAGGTTTTTAATCCATTATATGAAAGAAGCGGAGTCTTTGATGTAAGAGGGAGTATTCCCACCACTTAGACCTTTATCCGGGAACACTCCCTCTTACATCAAAGACTCCGCTTCTTTCATAGAATGGATTAAAAACCTAGAGATTAATGACAATGACCTCCTGGTTAGCTTTGACATTGTGTCGCTCTACACTATGATTCCTGTAGATGAAGCCATAGAGGTATTGAAGAAAATCACAAACCATGAAACTATGGAACTAGTAGTCATTTGCCTTAAATCGTCATACTTCAGTTTCAAAGGAAAAATCTATGAGCAAACTCATGGAGTTGCCATGGGATCTCCTTTATCATCATTGATTTCCAACTTATACATGGAACATTTTGAACAAATGGCCCTTAAATCTTTTCCCTTTACCCCTGATGAATGGAAAAGATATGTAGATGACATTTTTCTAAATGGAGCCATGGTTTAAATAAACTCAATGAATTTTTATCACACATACACAGCCTCTCTGAAAACATAAAATTCACTATTGAAATTGAAAAAGACAACCAACTCCCCTTCCTAGATGTCCTTCTTACCAAGGAAAATGGCAAACTAAGCCACCAGGTCTTCAGGAAACAAACTCACACTGACAAATATCTTCATTCAAATTCCCACCACCATCCGAAGCAGAAAGTCGGTGTCATCAAAACCCTAGCTACCAGAGCTTCTAGAATCTCTGACCCTGAACATTTAGAAGATGAACTCAACAACCTCTACAAGGTCTTTATAAACAATGGCTATCAGAAAAACATTATCCAAAAAATAATTAAATAATCCTCAACCAATATCCAAAAAAAAAAACTCTTGAAAACCCTACAATCTCCTTACCCTATATAAAAGGAACCACAGACAAAATTGCCAGGATTCTCTCCAAGCATAACATCATGGTTGCCTTCACGCCCCCTAACACCATAAAAAATATGCTTGACTCTACCATGGACTTAATAGACCCAAAAAATCACAAAGGAGTATACTCGGTTCCCTGCTCATGTGGAAAAGTATATATAGGTGAAACAGGGAGATCCTTTGGCATAAGGTTAAACGAACACATTAATGATATTACAAGAAACGGGTCGAAAAAATCAGGTCTAGCAGAACATGCATGTTCTTCTTCACACTATATTTGTATGAAACAAGCAAAATTAATTCACAAGGAAGACCATTATTTAAAAAGAAGGGTGAAAGAAGCGATTGAAATCGAAAAATGTTCCAACAACATGAATAGAGACGTCGGGATAAAATTAAGTAACACCTAGAAACCCTTATTAAATAAAATTAAAAAACAATAAACACAGATATACAAACATTCATTCATTAAAAATAAATAAATTTAACCCTCTTTTAAACAAAATTTAATTAGTCAACATAAATAAACCTTGATTAAGCACATTACTAGTACTAGTATTAATTACATAGCAAAGAAGAACTTAAATTACATAAACATTAAAATCTTTTATATATCTTATATATATTATATATATATATTATATATATATATATATATATATTTATAATAATTAATTAATTTAAATAAAATGTTATGTATTTAATTAATATTAATTTAACTAATTTATTCACCATATCATATTAATTTTAATTAAATAAATTTATTAATTACATTCCATAATAAGTTAAGTTAATAGATTATTTATCTTGTTATAGGATTTATCCATTAATTTCATTAAAGGACACTTCATATTATAAATTATATTTATTACATATATTAATATTAATATATAATGTTATAGTTGCTATGTTGGTAACATAGTAATTTTATCTATAATTATTAATTAACTATTAACCAAAATTAACTAATTAGATAATAGATTATTTAATGTTTACATTAATATATAATGTATTACTAAATACAGAGTAATCTTAAATATTTTAATTTTTACATCTTCCAGATTAATATTTATTAATATTTTTAAGACCAATACATTTAATTATATAAACTAATTTTACTTAAAATAAATAATAATAAATAAATTTTTATATATACCATAATCAATCTCTTATTTATAAATAATAAAATAAAAAATTAAATTAATAATAATAAAAACTAAATTAATAAAAATAAAATTAATTAATATACATATAAATTAATAAAGCAATAATTATTAATTAGTTAGTCATTTGTAAGCCGACAATAAAAGAAAACATTGAATATTTTTTTTAATTAACTATTAATAGCTCCATAATTTCACGCTCACTTCTCAAAATACAAATCTCATTGCCCTAATGATGGACTCACTAAGTTAGTCCGAAACGTTGGTTTCTATAACTGTTCACAAGTTTTTCCACAAACAAAAATAAATTCTACCAACCTGTATGGACTCTCTCTTTAACCTTTGAAATTATTCACAAAATTCATATTGTAGGATTGTAAGCCCATGGAGACTCCTCTAGCTACAAACTGGAGGAAACATGATGCTTCTATAGGAGAGGCAGTGGATGGCAATGTCTATAGACAATTGGTCGGATCCTTGATGTACTTAGTGAACGCAAAGCCTGAGACATGTTTTTCAGTTAATTAACTTAGTCAAATTATGGTGGAACCCACCAAGCTTCATTGGAAAGCAAAAAAACATGTGTTCATATACCTAAGAGTCACAACAGATTATGGTTTCTAGTACAAGCAGACAGATGGTGTGGAGCTGCAAGGCTTTACATATGTAGATTGGGCAAGGAATCCATCAGACATGAAGAGCACTTCAAGAGCTATCTTTATTGTTGGGTCAACAACATTTTCTTGGTACAACATGAAACAGAGATTTGTAGCACTCAACTCAACAGAGGCTGAGTATATGGTTGTTATTCAAGTAGCATGCAAGGCCATCTGGATGAGGAAAATTCTTGTTGGTATCTTCAGTTAGGAGATGGATCCTACTGTGATCGACTATGACAATCAAAGTTGTATCAAACTCTCTGAAAATCCATTGTTTCATGACAGGTCCAAGCACATAGACATCAGGTACCATCACCTGAGAGATTGTGTGTAGAGGAGGATCATGATGTTGCAGTACATTCCCATAGAGAAGGAGGATGTAGATATTTTTACAAAGGAATTGTTAAGCGGAAAGTTCAAGTTCCATAGGAGCGGGATAGGGGTTGTTCAAAACCCTTTTCTTGCTAAGAGAGAGTGTTAAATTCTAGCAAGAAAATGCTTCATTTGACTTGTGCCTTAGTTAAATGGAGAAATTCAAATTTCCACATCAACAGGATGACTTGGGTTGCAGTTAGCAGAAGTGACATGGCCAAGTCACTTAGTTAAGTCAGTCAATTCAAGTATGTGGGAAAGAAGTAGAGTTGTGCATGTGTTTATTGCTAAGATCTAGCAATCTAGTGGAGTTATAATTATTGAAACTCATTTATCTGAGCTCTAGTCATGAATACAGTCAGTAGGAGTTTAGTTGAGTAGTTGTAACTGTTGTTAACTCACTGATATCTCAGTTAACTAGTCAATTTACTAAAAATAGCCCCAGTCATGCATGGAATTCGAATTGCCTATTTGAGTGGAGGAAAAAGGCATCAATGTAATCATTATTGTATACTAGTGAGTGTACAAATTTTGCATGTAGCAGGTGAGGCTTTTTTCTTGGGAATGGCGCAAGCAAATAGGAGCTTACCCTATTCTTTAGGAGCTAATTTCCTTAGGAGGAGCGGGAGGCTAATATTTGGCTAAGTATTTGCCAAAGTAGACTCAAGAGAAGGAGATCATTGTTGTAGTGCAGGTTTAGCTTCAAGGATTGAAGTTGTCATTGTAATAGATCAATATTTTCATATGATATAACACAACACAAACAGGGGAGGGTTTTTTCCCAGTTGGGCTCCAAGTAAAAATACAGTGTTTATTGTGATTAAATGATCGCATGTATTTCTATTGTATGTTTTCCTTTCTACAAATTGAGTAGAAGAAATTTGTGTCTATTGATTTCAGTCTGAATTCCATAGAACTTCAGATTTCGAGTTATTTCTACATAGGAATCATAAGTTTAAGTTATTTAATTTAGAGAGTTTGAGTTTCCTATAATTTTTTCAGGGAACTAAATTCATTTATGCATCCAAAATCCAACTAAGACTCTATGGGAGGCAGTGAATTTATAGGGTAAAAGTGGTAGTTTAGGATTTACCAATCTAGATTTGAGATCCACATATGAAGGAGAATAAGCTCTAAGGATAAGAGATAAGACCTCTAGAGTAGGAATTCAAGATCTCTATTAATGGTAAATGGTTAAAACCACCTTAGAAGCTTCTAAAAGTAGAATTTTCGTAATTATTTTTTTTTTATTTTTTCCAAAATTCTAGAATCATCGCACCTATAAAGAAGGGAAACTTGCACTGGTTAGTGTAGATGCTCAGTTATGCAACTTGCAACCATTACAGGTGGATTGAAATGCAAGGTGCGTTGGGGCCAAAAACATAGTTTTTGCGCTGATTGACCCAAAAACTTAGACTTTTTGGAGAGGTAATGTGTAGAGATTTGCAAAGGGACAATGAAAAAGTGTCAGGGATGTTGATTGATCCAGTTTCAGGGCATTTGATTAGATGCGACAAAATGGCCTGTAACAATTACAACAATATTGAAGGCAGTTTAATGCTTGTCACTAAGTCTCCATCCTTCATCCTTAGCCAATACAATTTTTTCCTCCTGAACAATTTGTTCAATGGGGACTTATAATGATACAAAATCACTAACTTATTCCATAATGAGTCCATTGTAGCTTCTCCTAAAACATTTAGTAATATTGAATCTAAAAGACACAATTGTATTGTGCTCTTTGCCTTCTGAAATAATTTGGTCTAGTCTTTTGTTCACATCCTTGTCAGTGTAGTTTTTGGATCCATAGTGATCCATTGATCTTTGTCCACCAACAAAGCTTCCATGTTGAGCTTCCATGACTCAAAACTATGTATCCCTCCCCTCTCCTTGTGACCTCCCCTATTATGTCTACCACAACAGAGAATGTGTAGAGGTAGTAGTGCAAAGAACTATCTGAAGTTTTCGCGAAGAAGGTTCCAATAATAATTATGAAAAATCAAACCAAAACAACCCAAATATTTCACCAACAAGATTTTGGATTTCAATGAGAATTATGAAAAAAAATAAAAAAACATTTAGTGTGATAGTAAGTTCCTACAACCAATATTTCTGGAGCTATAGCTCCATTAATGCACTGAGGTGGTATATTTCAACTTTTGGATTTTATACCTACCTAAATATAAATATAGTAGAGAGATGTCACACCAGTTTTAGACTAAATAGAAACGCAATAAAGTAGAGAGATGTCACTAGTATATGTCAACCTTTGGATTTTATACTTACCTAACTATAAATATATTAGAGAGATGTCACACCAGTTTTGGACTAAATAGATAGTGAAAAACCCAAGAAAGTACAGAGATGTCACACCAGTGTTAGAAAAAACAGATAGTCAAATCCATCGCTATTATTAGGTGATTTACCCCTAAATACAGTTAAAATTTTGCCATTATTATCATTATGCTTCTTTCAACGAAAACGAGTGACTCTGTTTTGAAATTCCAACCATGATTACACATGATGACACAAATCTGACATTTTCATCTTTATCCACCAGGATGACATTTTCATCTTTATCCACCAGGATGTGCGTGAATGGCTTACCTATCTTGATGTGCTCCCAGGGAAGACTCACGAGGGTGGCGAATTGCAGGGTCACGAAGGTTTGCCCCTTCAAGAATTGTATGCAAAATTTGTCAGACGTGGGAAATTAGATGATTGGCTTGTGCGCTTTGGGTGGCCCCTGCGACTACGAAAACTAATCATGTCATTATAAAACATTTGATTACCGTTAAACAAATTATTTCAGAACGCCAAAGTAAAGCAGGTTTCCATGGCGTAAAAGAGGGTACGCGGTTTGTGGACGTGGTGGCAATATAAAGCCCAGATCAGGCCAAACGTTGACTATCTGAATTATTGAAATATATATGGAAGGCTCAGGGTACTTTCATTTTTATTTTACAGCAAGGAACCCCAGTGCTGTGGGGATTTAATAATGGATCCATGGTTGGTCTCAGGACTGTGAAAGGAGCGCCAGCAAGACGAGATAATTCAATGGGCCTGTTGATATGGCCAAGGTTATCGAATAAGGTACTAAAAATTCTTTCTATTATCTATTTTTCCTTTCTCAACTATCTGAATTTGTCTGGTTGCTTCAATTCTGGACACATAACATCATTTACTCAAATACTATATTGACCAAAACCAGTGCAACTATGGTACTGGTAGGTTTCTAAGATTTTGGTAAACTTTAAGCAATAGTCCAGACTGATATGATAACGGTGTATGGAGTGTTTTTTTGGCTTGATTTACATGGATTTGAATATTGAATCTTATTGTTTACTTAATATTTCATAGTTTTTGAGAACAATTGTGTACTAAGTTTGAATTTTATGGTTTACATAATATTTTATAATATAGTGATTGCTAATTTAACTGTTCTGGTGGATAATAGTATAAAATATTTGAATTTTGAATCTCATAGTTTACCTAATACTTATAACAATCCATAATTGAGTTGATCCACAATCCATAATTGAGTTGATCCATAATTAAGTTGCATTAAACTATTGTGTAAAAAAAAATTAAAAATATAAAAAAGATTTTTGAGAATCATGAGAGGGAGGTTAGAATTGTGAAAATTTTATGGTTACACTTCCGTGAATATTGTTCTCCAATTTTCATAATTCTAACCTGCCCCTCATAGCAATCTTGATCATTTTGTACATTTTTTTTGGGAATTGTGAAAAGCAGAGTTAGAATAATGAAATTTCTAAAGCAGAGTTAGGTTATGATGTATGACAATCAGTGACCATTTCATATAGCTTTCAATGTAGAATTTCTACTTATCTGTGGGATGATAATGGCCAGCTATCTGTGTGAAGACAAGACCTCGGAAACTTATATGGAATTAAATATTTGATTAATGTCCTCATTTCTTCCCATGGCCAAGGTTACATTATGCCTGCTATATATTCCATTCCTATTTCAAACGCTTTATTAGATATTTCTTCTTGTATTTCGCTTCCAATTTGTCTAATTTTCTCATTCCAGTATTTTTTGTTCATCTAATTACAGGCTTGTCTGCCAGGTGCTTGCTGATTGTTTGGCTTTCCCACAGTGTAATTTCAATGTTTCTTCGACTTCTCTACAGAGAATACCTGCTAGAGCAGCATGTTGGTTGGCTCTAATACACATCCAACGAAGAAGGCTACTTACAGCTTTTCCCAATCAGGCGGCCAGCAATCATATTAATTTAAGGGATGGATTCCAATCTGCTTAAAGAAAATTTGGAAGGTACAAATCGTTATGCTAATTGCTGCTATATGTGGATTCATAACTAGCAGGTCTATCTATGAAATATTTTGCGTAACATCAAATAAATTTAGGCATGTCTCCCTTTGGTATAAAATATAAAGGACTTTGATTTCATGGATGTGGGATTGTCCTTGTGTGTTATAAATATTAGGCCTGAGGGTATAGTGCTCATTTCTTCTGCAGGCATGGATAGTGGACAGGCCAAAAATAAACACCTGGCAACTAGGTCTGATGACGGGCTTGAATCAAACATCATGGATAGTTGTCACAGTAGTTTGAATGATATTTATAGCAGTGCAAATTCGGATATGCTGATAGAGAACCTGCTGAAACTACAGCCTGATCTCCAGAACTCAAAAGAAAAGAATGAAAAACCAAGGAATGGATCAAAGAAAAAAGGAGACGAGTATGGGGTTCTGGAGGAAAAGACTAGACAGTTCCATATTGGAATTCCCAAGCTGAAAGAAGAGAGTGAGACCCCTCAAAACATGAAAATTGGCGAAAGTACTGATGTTTTCCGGAAAGAAAACATCAAGATTGAAACAGAATTACAAGATGAGATCAGAAAAGACCAGAAGATTCAAAGGGCAATTGAAGATTTGCAGAAAAAGTTATTCAACTTAGAAGAAGAAAACAAGGCTCTCAAAACGGAATTGCAAAGGCCCCTTAAGAGGAATCTTGAAAATAAGGAATGGAGGCGGGCTACCCTACTCAAATCTGATAAAATGAAATGTAAATCATCAGAGCAGCAGGAACAGAATCCTGTGGTGAGCAGACAGAATGACAGACATATTGAGGAAGAATGTAATAATTTGCAAGAGGAACTGCTATTGCAGGAAGGGAAGAGCAGCCTTAGGATTGAAGCATCCTGTCAGCAGCAGGGGATGAAGAGTTTTGGAGATGGAACCTCTAATTTATTGATGGAAAATGAGGATCTTAGCAATAGGCAATCTGATTCAATGCAAGAGCAAATTACTCTTTTGCAGCAGGAACTGCAAGCTAAAACTGAGCTTGTTGAGATCCAACAGAAACAAATTGGGGATCTCCTACAAGCACTTGTAAAAGGCAGCTGTGAAAACGCTAGATTAACAAGCGAACATAATAGATGTATGGCAGAGCAAGGTGATGCCAATAGTTTGCAGGCAGACCTTGCACGTGCACAACAAGAAAAACAGAAGCTACAAAAGGAGCTTTCAGCTAAGGTCACTGACCTTAAGAACCTTCATATTGTTTTCTCTACCTTGGGAAGGGAGAAAGAAATAATGGCATCAGAGTTGCTACTGAAAACCAGAATATTGGGTGACATGGAAGCAGACTTGAATGACCTAAAAGACCAAAACGAGACACTGTCAAACAAGTTAGAAAACCATGCCAGGGATAATAAAAACAAAAGCCGAGATATCCAAAACGCAAATGTTTCACTTCAGAACCGCAACAAACTATTGGCAGAACAAGTGCTCAAGACATCAGAAGGATATCGTTCCTTGAAGTGGAAATCAAAAGAACTACAAGAAAAGAACAGTGGATTGAAAAGGGAGATAGGCAACCTCAAAGCCTCCATACTAAAACAGGAAAAGCTTACCTGTGTTCTGGAATCAGAAAGCGCTGCACTTGTGAATGAAATCACCTGGGGTAAGCAGCAATTGAATTTTCTGCTGAAAGAATACCAGGGCTTCCGAAAAGAGACAGAATCACTCTCAGAACAGCAGTTAACGAAGCCTGATAAGGAGAAAAGCCTCGAAGGCGAAATTATTTTTCTTGAGCAACTCCTGCTTCACTTCGAGAAAGAGATCGCCAGCATCAAGGCAGAATCTGATAGAGGGGTCAAAGAAAATAAAAAACTCAAGGGGGAAATGGCAGTGTTGCGGAATGAACTGTTGCATCTGCGTACTGAGAATGGTGTATTTATGCAAGAAAAAAATGCTAGATGAAAGCAGAGATGGTAGTATCAAAAGACTAGAAGATACAATTGAGGTTTTATTTTGCAAACAGGAAATTCCTCAGGCAGAGGCCGAAAACATCATACGGAGAAAAGCAGGCTTAAACTAGATGATGTCATAGATTCAGAAACCAGTTACAATTAAACGAAATGTGTTTGCCCAAAAACAAGACGATGCAGTGTTTTGACAGAAGATGGCCCCTGGCTCTGAGGTCAGGCCCCCCATGAACTAAATTATGAAGTTTCACGTGGTCCATGATTTGCAGAAATCAAAACCATATTCATCAGAAGCTCCGTTCATGATAATGAGAATACACAGACATTGAACTGGACAGCTGACATTGATGGGATGAGTCCTGGTGCCTGGAAAACACTGTTCAAAATTTCCAAATCCTTTTAATTTATATGGTGGTGTTGAATTTTTTTGTACAGCATGGCTTTTGGATATAATTGTGAATCACAATGCTCTTCTGTATATATATCACACTGATGCTGTGAAACTAAGGTAACATTTGGATAAATCTTAGAAGATATATATGAGAATCTTAGTAGAGATGTAAGAGTAGTTAGATCTACTTTCAAAATTATATAATGCATCTCAATCTTACCATGTGTACTGCGTTTGCCCTCAAACAACATATACACCATAAGTATAGTTCATTATTTCTTCTCGGGCTCTTCTCACGTGGAACCTGAATTGTATTGTTTTCATAACTTTTCTCATCTTCTAATGTAACCAATAAAAAAACCTATATGAAAAAAAAAAAAAAAAAAAATTTACATCACTATACAGCGTCGATAATGGACTTTTTAGTGAGGATTTATGAATTATTAATGAGCAATTGAATTGAGTTCGTATATACCGGACAGCAATATTATATATTTTAATGCATGGATATCAAACCGCTGAGTATATGGTGGATGGTAATTAAGTTTCACATGGCCCACGGTGGGTTGGCCTATGTACTTTGAATCTTGTGGCACCTGGTTAGAGGAGATTGATGCATGTCTTCGCCCGTTGGTATTGATCCTGGTTAACTCTTGCCTTGTTTTATGCCATCCTATTATGGTTAAGCAAATCGGTTAAGCAAATCGATGATGGGGAGGGTTCAGGGTTTAACCCTCCAACCATTTTTCCGCGTCCAGCAGAGGTTAGCACCAATTTTTGTCTTCAGTCCTTAGTTTTTTGCTGCTTTGCAACCAATTTGTCTGGTGGGGTTTTCCACCAGTGCAGGGTCCTTCTACTATTTTTCATGGAGGCTATGGTTAGCCTTGCGAATGCAGGTAACCCCAATAGCTTGACTTTACATGGTTTTGATTATTTGCATTATCTGTGTTTGTCTTTGTCTTCCGCATTGGACCTCTACCTGGTGTTGAGATTGACTGAATGTTGCCTTTGTCCAGGGTGGCTCGATAGTCTGCTCATGCTGCGGACGAGGCTCTGCTCCAACAAACCTTTTCGGGAGGTAAGCATACAAACCAACAGGTTATTTTCTGAATATTTATAGCCTCTTTGTTCTGAGTTTGTTAACTGACGGGGTGTATTATGCTGCAGGTACGCTGCTCGATGTGAAAACTCTCTGATTCCAGGTAAGAATGACCCTCTTTCCGTCATCGTGCTTCTTATAAATCTCATTGGGTTAAATTCTTACTGATTCCTTGGTTGATTGTGGTTGTATGCAGGTATTTTCCCCAATCTGCCCAGTTCAATCAAGCTTGGAATGCGTCCCTTAAAGGTTCAAGAACTTACGGCTTCCATGGTCACTTCCAGGTTGGAAAATCTTACCTCAGGGCATGAATATTTAGCTACAAATGATTAACTACTCGGTGAGAGAGAGGCTGTGCATCAAGTCGAATTTTTCGTCGAGAGTTGCTTAGGTTTTGGTTTTTAGTTTAATTAATTGTATAACAGAAAGCCAAACACTGTGCACAACACATGTATTTTGTGAACATTTAGCACTTGTTCGACTGCGAGTCTTTTTTGGATCTTTTCTCTGTTTATGCATTGTTAAGTTAAAAACTAAATAGCATTTTAGGGGTTTTATTCATGTCGTTATAATCAAGCTGTTGAGATATTCTGAAATGTGGCACTATTCTCTTTAAGTTATAATTATAGTGATTGTATTTCGCCAAAATCAGTGTATTTCTTTTGAATGATAATGAAGTTGTTTCATCTCGGATTTAATTGTAGGCCCATATTACTCTGTGTCCTTGCTTAGGGTATTAGAAGTTAGTGAGTTTACCTTAGTTCGTTTGACATTTCCGGAATGATTCTTTTAAGGATTGTTTATACATTAAGTCACCTAGATCACTTTTATGATGGTTTGCTTTTCAGCTCTACAGTAGTCCTGTAGTATTTTATGCGATTTATTTATATTGTGACTCATGTATCCCATTTTCAAAACGTTTCATTTTAATATTATTTTTACAATGAATAAGCTAGAATTACTTCTATAATGGTTTGCAGTACATTACTCAGTTTATATTTGACTCTATAGCATAATACATAGATAAATTCTTCGGTGATCATATAATGTTTCATACAGGTTGTTCCACCGCTCATAATAAGAAAATATTCTTAATACTTTAATAATGCATGCATATTTATCTGTTGCATGAAGTTATTTCTCCATACTTTACTAGTATTACCTGTTATCTTGCCTTCATTGCTATAATTATACTGTCCATTGTTTGCGCAACGAATCTGGTAATTTTGATTCTCTGTTTTAATGCATTTTTCAAATAATTTCTTTTCCTAGTTGTTGTGTCATTTAAGAAATTCTTCCAGCATTAATTCGTAATAAAAAGTTCTAGTTTATCATTTACATAAATTTTCCACAGTCTAACATTCATTCACAATGGATCTTACTATGATACTTATCTATTCAATATTAGCAAACGGTAATATTCTATCCTCTTTGGAAAGTCTCTCCTCCCAACTGCAACCCTAGCAATTACATCTAGACCCTCCCCCGAGCACTTTCTTCTGTTTACAGTTAAAATAATTCCAGCCACAGTCAAGTACCCTGGGCATCTGGATTCCTGTCATGCCTCAAGTCCTGTACCTTTTTACTAACTATTTTTTGAAAATTCTCCCACTGGTTTATTCCACCCAGCTCTAGGATCCCTCCTGGCTTCTTTTCCCCCATCTAAATCTCCCTTTAGGGTAGATGGGTAACCATCTTTTTGTAACTGTTTCTTTTAATTAATGTAAACAGTTTCTATTTTTGTAAAAAGTACTAGTACTCCTAATTACCAATAATTTAGGTAACCAAATGTATGTTTCTTGGCCCTCTGGCCTTAGTCATTTATTATTTAACATCATAGGGTAAGAAAACTTAAAATAATAAATGGTAAAGATCAAACTAAGTAACCACAATAATTTTTATGCATCTTGGGGTGTTACATCTCCCCCCCATATGAGGAACATCGTCCCTGGTGTTTTTTCTACTTTCAGAAAATAAAGTCAGATAAGATTTCTGCATAAATTACTCTTCCCAGGTGGCCTCCTCCGGGCCAAAGTGCTTCCACTTCACTTTAACCTGGATGATGGCTCACTTCTGCAAGGTGGTTTCTCTCCGATCAAGAATACGAAGAGGTTCTGCCAGAAACTCTCCTTTTGGTTTGACCTGCACAAAAACAATTCATAGTCACAACCTCTTCAAAACAGTCTATCCAAAAGGCATATAGTCCACTTAACCAATTACCTGAATATTTTCCCAATTAATGATACGCTGAGGATTGTACACATATTTTTTTAGCAAAGATACATGAAACACATTATCGACCCGTATGTGGCTTGGTAACACAAGCTTATAGGCCACCGACCCAATTCGTTCCAAGACTTGAAAAGGTCCACAATACCGGGGTGCTAACTTAGCACAACCCCTCCATTGTAAGGAACTTTTCTAGGGCTTTACCCTTAAATATACATGATCTCCTAGCTGAAATTCTTTGTATGTCCTCTTTTTATCTGCATACACTTTCTACCTATCTTGGGCATCCCTTAGATTTTGTCGAACTTTCTTAACAGTTTCCTCCATTTCTGCTAGCATATCAGAACCCAATGCTAGCTTATTAACTAGATTATTCCAATCTATGGGTACCCTGCGCTTTCTTCCATACAATACTTCAAAGGGGCTCATGCTCAGTGATTCATGATGTCCATTATTATACGCAAATTCCACTAGGTGGAGATAGTCTTCCCACTTATGTGGTTGTTGCATCACAAACATGTGTAGCATGTCCTCCAACGCTTCATTTATCCGTTCGGTCTATACATCTGTTTAAGGATGGTAGGCAGTACTAAATTGGATCTAAGTACCCAATCTTGAAAGAAGAGTTTTCCAGAATGTGGATGTAAATTTTACATCCTAATTGGAAATCACTACCTTGGGTATTCCGTGCAGACAAAATATTTCCTTCATAAATATGTCTGTGATTTCCACAATTTTGTAAGTGGATTTCACAGGTATGAAGTGAGCAGTTTTGCTCAATTTTTCTACTACCACCATAATTGAGTCGTGTTGCTTCCTGGTGCAAGGTAAGCCGGTGATGAAGTCTAGAGATATCGTCTCCCATTTCCATTCTGGAATGGGCAATGGTTGCAACAAACTTGTGAGATGTTGATGTTCTGCCTTCGCCAGCTAACACTCCAAACATTTGGACATGTACTCAGTAACATCCTTCTTTAACCCAAGCCAAAAATACCCTTTCTTGATGGTTGAAAACAATTTCTGGTAACCTAGGTGACCAGCGCATGGTTTCCTATGAAACTCATTCAATATCAATTTTTTAACCGAGTTTTGGTTAGGAACATAAAATTCTATCCTTATAGGTAAGGAGGTTATTGGAATTTATTTTGAAATCCGATTTTTCTTTTTTCAGTGGAGCTTCTTTTGTCTGTTGCCAAAGAAAAGTGTACTTTGAATCTTTGATAGATTCTTCTTTTATGATTTCAGGAATATTTGAGCGTACTTCGCTGGTTTGGAACTCATAAATACAATGTATTTTTCTGCTCAATGTGTCGGCCACTCGATTTTCCTTCCCTTTAAGATGCTTCATTTCGAAATCTAACTCACTTAAAAATGTTGTCCATCTGGCCTATCAAGCATTTAAACTAGACTGGTTGAAGAAATTTGTAAGACTGTTATGATCCGTTAACAACAAAAATTTCTTCCCCAACAAGTAGTGTCGCCACATTTTAAGTGCATGCACTACCATTGTCAATTCAAGGTCATAAGCAGAATATCGTTGTTCATACTCCTTCAGCTTCTGTGACTTGTAAGCAATGACCTTTCCTTCTTGTGTCAGCACTCCACCAACACCTTCTTTACTCGCATCCGTGCAAACCACGAAAGACCTTTCCGGATCTACTACCTTTAACACAGGGGCAGTGGTAAGCAAGTGTTTTAGTCTTTCAAAGCTTTGCTGACACTCGACTATCCATTGGAAAGTGCGTCCCTTTTTCTGTAAAGAGGTCATTGGGAGGCGATTTTTGAAAATCCTTTGATAAACCGACGGTAGTACTCGGCCAAACCCATGAATGATCTAATATCAGCAACATTCTTTCGAGTTTTCCATTCTATAATGGTTTTGATCTTTTCCGGGTCTACTGTTATTCATCTGCTAATATAACGTGACCCAAGTATTGAATCTAATCTTTGAAAAAGTCACACTTGTTGAATTTAGCATATAACTGATTTTCCACAGAGTTTTCAATACTATTCTCAGATGTTCTTTATGCTCCTCTTGATTCTTAGAGTATATTAGAATGTCATTAATGAAAATCAGTACAAACTTATCAAGGTAGGGCTGGAAAATACCGTGCATTAGACTCATAAAGGTGGTTGGGGCACTCATGAGGCCAAATGGCAACTCTACGAACTCGTAATGACCATAACGAGTACGGAATGCAGTCTTGTAAATGTCCTCCTCCTTTATCCTTATTTGATGGTAGTTGGATCTTAAGTCGATTTTCGAGAATACTTTAGCTCCTTGCATCTGATCAAATAGATCATTGATACATGGTAGAGGATATTTATTCTTGATGGTTAGTTTATTTAATTGACGATAATCAATGCATAATCTCAGGGTCCCGTTTTTTTTTTTTTTTTTCGTACAAACAGTACGGGGGATCCCCAAAGGGATACACTGGGATGAATATACTTTTTATCTAGAAGCTCTTGAAGCTGCATTTTGAGTTATGTTAACTTAGGTATACTCATGTGATGAGGGGATGCACACGAAATTAGTTCTATGGTCAATATCACGCTTTGGTGGTAATCCTGGAATGGATTCAGGAAATACATCAACAAATTCTTGAATGACAGGAATGTTTTCCAAGCAGGTGATCTTATTCTTGGTGTTTGTAAATCCCACTTGAACAACATATATTTGACAGTTTTTCCTAATGCATTTTCCTAGCTGACTAGCGGTGTTAGGACGTAACCTGGTATTGGTTTTAATTCCTTGGAGTTCATTCCTTTGGCCTATTTTAGCAATAAAATTGACAGTTTTTTGTTTTCAATCCACTAGTGACCAACATTTTTCCAACCAATCCATCCCGATTAAAATGTCATAAGAATCCAAAGGAAGGATATTAAGGTCAACATAAATGGGTTGCCCTGAAATTGTTATGGGACAACATTCTGTTTTTGCAATTACCCTTCATTTTGTTCCTGTGGCTAATTGAATTAGCGATGGTTTTGGAAACTTACTGCTCTGCAGTTGACACTTTTCTACCACCTTAGGACTACCATAACTTAAGCTAGCACCAGGATCAAATAAAACAGAGATAGGTTGCTCAGCGATCATACCTACACATTCGATCATGGTGGGCTGATATTTTGCTTGATCCTTGCCACTTCTTCAACCGTGGATGCTTCTTGCATATTTGATAGTTGATCCATCCTTGACTTATGCGTACAATTTTTGTAATAGTGGGGCTCTCTGCATCCTCAGCATTGCAGCGATGGTTTTGACTGTTGGTCATTAACAGATTTCATAACTTCCTCTGACTATTTGTTTTCAAAATACGTAGCTTTGGGTTGATTCCTTGTTGGAAATTTGCTGAAAGATTTTTGTTGTATATTTCTTCCACTAGAGCATTTTGGGTCTCTGTTTGGAATCATGTTTTTACCTTTTATGTTCGACCCTCCTTTCGGTCCTTCATTTTTCTGTTTCATTTGCTGGCAGCAGATGCAGGCTTTCCACATTACATCATCCATTGTTTTCGAGTAGTCAAACTCTAGTTTCTCCTTCATAAAATTAGGTAGGCTATTGACGAGGCACTGAATTTTGGCCTTTTCCTCTTGCATATAAGGCACATAATGCAGCAAGGAGGTGAATCGTGTCACATATTCATCCATGGTTAAGGTTCTCAATCTTAACTCATGAAATTATTTGTTTTTTCATCATAATAACGTTTAGTTAGATACTTGTCTTTGAAATGCTTCTGGAATTCGTTCCATGTAACCTGCTCTTCGTCAATTTTCTTCATTGTTTTGGTTTGTTCCCACCAAAGGGTAGCCTTACCCCTTAACTGATAAACTGCCAATCGTGCTTTCAGTTTATTGGTGTACTCATAAATATGAAAATATTTTCCCATATCAATTAACCATGCTTCCGCTGCCTCTTCAAATTCCCCTTCAAAGAGTGATGGTTTAATTTTTTTAAATTCTCCTTTTAATTCAAATTTCTGTCTTTTTGTCTTGCGCTAGTCGGAAACATTGTCCAAGCATCCTTCTTCATCTTCCCCATGCTTTTCTGCTAACTCAACGTTTTCCTCTCCATGTTGAGCCATTGGGGTCTTCTCCCTGTCTTCTGCACTAGGGTCAGGATGTCGTTGGTTCTGTCAATTGGACAAACTTCTAAGAATTTTCTCCTGTTCTAAACGTAGCCGCTCATTATCTGTTCTCAAATTTGTCATCTCAGCAAGCAGTTGTTGAACAGTTTCGAGTAAAACGCATTAGCTTGACGAGATTCCTCGCCCAGTTGTATCCAAATATCAGGATTCACATTCAAATACGTTGTTTCTGGCGGGTTGGGTGGCCTTGGGCTCCTTTGCATCCTGACCCTTTTTGTATTGATGCAGTCTCTGTGTTCACACATATATTTACTTAGTTAATTTAAGGAAATTGCATCCATTTCGAATATATATCTTTTCCCCAAAGAGTCTCAGTGTACAAACCTGAGCTTTGATACCATCTATAACAAATAAAAACCTATATATATATATATATCACTACACAGGCCTCAATAATGGACCCTTTAGTGAGGATTTATGAATTATTAATGAGAAATTGAATTGAGTTCGTATATACTGGACATCACTGTTATATATTTTAATGCATGTTTATCAAACCTCGCAGTTAGTGCTAAGCATATGGTTGATGGTAATTAAGTTTCACATGGCCCACGGTGGGTTGGCCATCCGCGACCTGACCTTGGTTACCTAGCCTGTGTACTCTGAATCTCGTGGCATGCAGTTAGAGGAGATTGTTGCATGTCTTCGCCAATTTGTGTTGATCATGGTTAACACTTGTCTCATTTTATGCCATCTGATCATGGCTAAGCAAATCGACGGTGGGGAGGGTTTAGGGTTGAACACCCTAACCATTTTTCTGCGTCCGGCAGAGGTTAGCACCAGTTGTTGTCTTTGGTCCTTAGTTTCTTGTTGCTTTGCAACCAATTTGTCTAGTGGGGTTTTCTACCAGCGCAGGGTCCTTCTACTATTTTTCATGGAGGCTATGGTCATCCTTGCAAACGCAAGTAACCCCAACGACTTGACTTTACGCAGTTTTGATTATTTGCATTGTCTGCATTTGTCTTTTGCATTGGACCTCTACTTGGTGTCGAGATTGATCGAATGTCGCCTCTGCCTGGGGTGGCTCAATTGTCTACTCATGCTGCAGACGAGGCTCTACTCTGACAAACCTTTTCGAGAGGTAAGCATACAAACCAATAGGTTCTTTTTCGAATATTTATAGCCTCTCTATTCTGAGTTTGTTCACTGATGGGGGGGTGTATTATGTTGCAAGTAAACTGCTCGATGTGGAAACTCTTCAATTCCAAGTAAGAATGACCCTCTTTTTGTCATCGTGCTTCTTATAAATCTCGTCGGCTTAAATTCTTACTAATTTCTTGGTTACTTGTGGCTGTATGCATGTATTTTCCTCTATCTACCTAGTTCAATCAAGCTTGGAATGCGTCCCTTAAAGGTTCAGGAACTTATGGCTTCCATGGTCACTTCCAGGTTGGAAAATCTTACCTCAGGGCATGAATATTTAGCTACAAATGATTAACTACTCAGCGAGAGAGAGATTGTGCATCAAGCTGAGTTTTTCACTGAGAGTTGCTTAGGTTTTGGTTTTTAATTTAATTAACTGTATAACAGAAAGCCAAACACTATGCACGACACATGTATTTTGTGAACATTCAACACTTGTTCAACTGCGAGCCTTTTTGTGGATATTTCCTCTGTTTATGCATTGTTGAGTTAAGTTATACAATGGATGGAAATTTAGGGGTTATATTCATGTCGTTATAATCAAGCTGTTGAGTCGTTCTGAAATGTGGCATTGTTCTCTTTAAGTTATTATTAAAGTGATTGTATTTCGCCAAACTCAGTGTGTTTCATTTGAATGACAATGAAGTTTTTTGATCTCGTATTTAATTATAGGCCCAGATTAATTTGTTACCTTGCTCAAGGTATTAGAAGTTAGCAAGTTTACCTTAGTTCATTCGGCATTTCCGAAATGATTCTTTTAAGGATTGTTTATACATTAAGTCACCTAGATCACTTCTATGATGGTTTGCTTTTCAACTCTACAGTAGTCCTCTAGTATTTCATGCGATTTATTTCTATTGTGACTCATGTATAAGTTCAACATTTTCATAAGGTTTCCTTTTAATATTATTTTTACAATGAATAAGCTAGAATTACTCCTATAATGGTTTGCAGTACATTACTCAATTTATATTTGACTCTATAGCATAATACATAGATAAATTCTTCAGTAATCATATAATGTTAATGTTTCATACAGGTTGTTCCACTGCTCATAATAAGAAAATATTCTTAATACTTTAAGAATGCATGCATATTTATCAGTTGCATTGAGAATCTGGTAATTTTGATTCTTTGTTTAATGCATTTTCAAAGAATTTCTTTTCTTAATTGTTCTGTCATTTAAGAGATTCTTCGTAATAAAAAGTTTTAGTTTATCATTTACATAAATTTTCCATGGCCTAACATTTAATTAGTAATGGATCTTACTGTGAGACTTATATGTTCAATATTAGCAAACTGTAGTATTCAATCCTCTTTGGAAAGTCTCTCCTCCCAGCGGCAAGCCTACCAATTAAGTCCAGAGCCTCCCCTGAGCACTTTCTTTTGTTCACAGTTAAAATAATTCTAGCCACGATAAGTACCCTGGGCATCATGACTCCTATCCTAACTCAAGTCTTGTACCTTTTTACTGACTGTTTTTTGAGAATTCTCCCACTGGTTTATCTCATTCGGAAGCCTTTTTGAGTGCAACAAGAGCTGAGGTAGGGGTTTTTTAGCATTCTGGACAACAAAGGAGTGTTATTTTTGTAATTTTAGGTTTTATTTTGATGTAACTATAACTTAAGCATCTTAATAAAGCAGTGACCATTAGAAGTTAGTCCTAGAGACAACATAACCCAAGGTGGGTGAACTCCTTATCAATTTGAAATTGTCTTATGCTGCATTTTTGTCCTCTTTTTACTTTAAAATTTCTACAAATTAACTTATGTTTGTTTACTTTCACAATTTTGATTTGTTGCGTAAAAGGACATAAACTAGCTTGCAAGTTGGTCAATAAAAATTTCAATTTTATTTTTGGTTTAGTTTGATATCAGAGCATGGGTTTTGTGAAGATATGACAGAATTTGCAAGGTTTTTGAATCCTTACAAGGTCCAGGCTCAAGAAAGGAAAGGGAGAACTAGAAGAACCTAATCCTCAAATTGGCACAAGAAGACCACACACTCAACAAGTCATGGCACATGAAGGAGAACAGGAATTGATGTCTGAGGATGAGAGAGATTTCAAAAAATCTTTTCTATCATATGACTAAGATGGTGAAAGTGTTGTATAATGAAAGAAAAACATGATTGCAAGGAGAAAGTTCTAATAAGACGAAAGGTGATCATGATGGTGATGGGAGTAAGCCTCCACTTCCTCCTCCTCCTTCACCTCCTCCTTCACCCCCTTCTTCACCTCCTTATTCACATAGACCAACGCCTCCAACATCTCCAAAAGGATCTCATTTTCTTAAGCTTGATGTCAAGTTTGAATTGCCAATGTATGATGGAGAATTAAAGCGGTTGAAAAGTTGGATAATTGTGTTCGTCAAATTGAAGTTTACTGAAAGATCCAAAAGATTGATGACGATGTCACAAAGATCCAAATTGATTCTATTTGATATGGAGGTGTAGCTCTTATTTGGTGGGAGGCCAAAACTCAAGAAAATTTGAAGAAAACAGGTAAAATTATCTCTTCTTGGCATGATTTTATAGTTGCATTAAGGAAGCAATTTTATCCATTCTCTTACATGAAAAAAGCAATAATGGATTGGAAAAACTTTAGACAAACTAAAGGTCAAAGTGTACAAAGTTATACTCAAGAATTTAGAAAGAGATATTTAATCTTGGGTGTTGATTTGACCTCACAAGAGAATCTTCTCAAATATATAGGTGGATTGCATAGTTATTTGAGACACACTGTACTTATGTTTAACCCCACCAATCTATATGAAGTATGTGTTTAGGCTAGTCATTTAGAATCAAGAGGCAAGAATGTTCCTCAAGACTCCGGCAAGAAACCCTTTAAATATGGTGGTAAAGGGAAAGGAAAAGAGAAAGGCAAAGGAAAGAAGAGTGCTACAGTCAAGAAAGAGGGAGAAAAACGTGGTTGCAAACATTGCTCAAAACATGGCCATGATGAAGACCATTGTTGGAAATTACATCCAGAATTGAAGCCAAAGAATTTCAATAACAAGGGGAAAGAAAACACTATTGCTACCACTCAACAAGATCTAGGATCTGATTCAAGTGATTAAACCAAGACCACAACCATGGGATGAAAGGTATATCTTCTACTACAAGTACTAGCTCTTCTAGCAAGTTTGTTGAATCTAAAAATGATAAAGAAAGAAGCGAGATTTTTCATATCGGGGTCATTACAAAGCATACAAAGGTTGATACACTATTTGATAATGGATCTCAAGTCAATCTTATTTCTGAAGCAATTGTTAAGAAACTTAATTTAGAGACAACACTCATGCAAGAGCTTACCCTTTGGGTTGGGTATGTGATAATGCTAAATTGCAAATGACAAGAAGATGTAAACTCAAATTTTCCATCACTATTAATTTTGTAGATGAGGTTGAGCTTGATATTGTACCACTTGAAATTTGTGGGATTATCTTAGGGAGTCCATATCTATATGACCAAAGAGCCATATTCTTCCGTCATGAGAACATGTATCATCTTTTCAAAGATGAAATTGAATATATTGTTAGAGCACATTGCAAGAAGATGAACTTATCTCTTGTTAGTGTAGGACAAATGAAAAGCCTTGTGAATGCTAGTAAGAATTTTGTTTTTTATGATAAAAGCTAAATATAGTATTGAATCTGAAGCTTTCTCGGGATGTGATTCTAAACTCAAACATGAATTGGTTGAAGTTGTTAATACTTATGACAAGATGTTTCAGGGACCTAAAGGGTTAACTCAAAAAAGAGGAATCCAAAATGAGATTCAATTGTGGCAGGATGCACCACTTCCAAATATTGGCATGTATAGAATGTCAGTATTGGAGAATGCAGAGTTCAAGAAACAAGTGCAAGAGTTGCTTGACAAAAACGGGTCATCAGGCCTACACATCTCCTTGTGGCTCTCATATTTTTTTTGTTCCTTAAAAATATGGTACATGGCGCATGTGTGTGGATTTCCAAGCTTTGAACAAGATCATGGTAAATAATCTTTATCTTCTTCCTCATATTGATGATTTGCTAGATCGGTTAAAGGACAATGTTTATTTTACTAAGTTAGACTTGAGAAGCAATTATCATCAAATAAGGATTGTTGAAAGTGATATTTGGAATACTGTTTTTAAGACAAAACAAGGGTTGTTTGAATGGTTAGTAATTCCCTTTGGGCTTTGCAATGCACCTGCTACATTCATAGTGCATAGGTTAGATATCCATGTTTGCAAGTCAATGAAAGGCCTTTCCTTCCTACCAACAGATAGACCTTGATGATTTTGTCATAGTCTACTTAGATGATATTCTGATTTTTAGTATGACTCCTAAAGAGCATGTAAAGCATGTAAGGCACATCATAGATGTCTTTAAAAAGGAAAAAGTGTATTTAAATATGTCAAAATATGAATTTGGCAAAACATCTTTGGTGTATTTAGGTCATATTGTAGGGGGTGCTAAATTGAAGATAGATCCCTCCAAAGTTGATGTTATTGTGAATTGACCTATAAACCCAATAATTTAACAAAAGTTAGGAGCTTTTTGGGAGCAACCCAATATTGGAGAAAGTTCATTGCAAACTTCTCATCTATTGACAATTGTGAAGCAGGTTTTTCAGTGGGGAGGCAAACAATAGAAAGCCTTCGACACTTTGAAAGAGAAAAATAATATAACACCAATTCTATCCCTTCCAGATCTCAAGAAAGCATTTGAAATTCAAACCGATACAATTGAATATGCTATGGGAACAATGTTGATGTAGCATGGTAAGCCAATATGTTATCATTATGATACATTTTCCAATGCAGTAATTAAATACCCAACTTATAATAAAGAGTTGTATGCTCTAGCTCAAAGTGTGAATAAATGGAAGCATTATTTGATGGGTAAAGAAATGATTATTCATACTGACCATCAACCTTTGCAATATATTCAATCAAAAACTAAGCTACAACAAGCTAGACATTTCAGGTGGATGGGATTTTTGCAGCAATTTCATTTGGTCATCAGGTATAAGAAATGTATTTACAACAAAGTTGCAGATATGTTATCAAGGCCTATAGTCAATGCATGTGTCATTCCTAAGCATAAATCAATCATGCATGAAATTTATACTGAACAGTATGCTCAAGGTTAATATTTTAAAGATGTTTATGCAACTTTGAGTAAAGGTAATCATGTTGAAGAAATGGATTATCATGTTAGTAACAAGTTGTTGTATCATCTTGGAAAGTTCTGTATTCGATGGGGTGAAAGAGCTAATTTCATAAGGGAAGCCCACACTTCTCTTAATGTTGGTCACTTTGGTGTACGTAAAACAATTGTTGAACTACAAAGATATTGTTATTGGCCTCATATGAATGAAACTATATCAAGACATTTAAGAGGATGTTCTATGTGAGCTACTAGTATGCAAAATAATAGAAAATTGGGTTTGTACACTCCACTTCCTATTCCTTCTCGTCCTTGGGAAAGTGTTTCTATGGATTTTGTAAGGGGACTACCTATGTCCAAAAAAGGTAATGATTTTTGTATGTTGTAGTGGATGATTCAACAAAATGTGTGTTTTTATGCCATGTAAGAAGCAGGTAATAGCTGAACAAACTACACAGATGTTCTTCCAAAATATATGGGTTCACTTTGGTCTACCTACTTCTATTATTTCTGATTTAGATTCTCAATTTATCGGGAAGTTTTGGTCAAGTTTATGGGAAGTCATCGAAACCAAGTTCAAGAAGAGCAAAACATTTCATCCACAAACTAACGGTTAGACAAAGGTAGTAAAAAGAATAGTAGTGCATCTCCTTTGAGGATATTGTGGTAAGCAGCCTAAGCTTTGAGATGGAAAATTTCATTACATCCAACATGCCTACAATTCTACCAAGAATTCTTCTACACAAACATCTCCATTTGAAGCTTGTTTGGGTTATTTTCCAGAGTCTCCTTTAGAATTTGTCTGTGGTAAATAAATTGCAGTGGATGGACATAGTGATGTGGACAAAGACAAACATTTCATTGAACAAATATAGTTAGTGCATCAAGGGTACAAGAACAGCTGGAGAAAATCCAAGCCATGTATAAAGCAAGGCATGATAAGCATCCTATTTATCATGATTTCCAAGTGGGAGATCAATTTTGATTATACATCAGCAAGAAAATACTTCAAGGTGAAGGTAAAAAGCTCAAACCATTCAGATATGGTCCTTTCAAAATCCTAGAAAAGATTGGTAATAATGCTTTCCGATTAGATTTTCCACCTTATCTGAAAATTTACTCTGTTGTAAATGTGGAAAACTTGAGATTGTATGAGCCTCCTATGATCATTTATCAAGAGGATAATGTTCAAATTCCGTCTATAAAATATTTTTCTCCTAAATACTTGAATGAGGGATAGGAAGACACTATTCTTGACTGAATAATAAGGACTTCACATAGGGGCAATGTGGAGTATCTTTTTGTGGGGCTCAAAGGTACCAATCCAAGTAAAGTAAGGTGGATGGAGACCAGGAAAGTGGGGGAGTTGTACAATCACTTACTTGCTGAGTAAAAGCATAATTTTGGTGATCCAAAAGCTTCTAGTGGGGAAATGTGATATAAGGGATCTGGAAAATTCTCAAAAATCAAAGTGCTCAAACTCTCCTGAAATTAGTGCTAAATCATAGAGTTCGTCATTCTGATTACAACGATGCTTGAATCACCTCAATCCGACACTATATGAGACAATTATGATGTTCTAAAGTTTTGACCAAACAGTGAAAAAGGTCAACTTGCAGGGTTGACTATGTAGGGTATGGATGTTGATATGGTAGTTCATACAGTGACATGGTAGCTTGTGGTTGGCGGTATGGATTTGGCAGCGATGAATCACAAGACGGTATGTGGCAGTTGTTGGTTGCTTGTACGGTTGGTGAGGCCACAGGTGGTCCAATCATAGGCCACCACATGGGCCAATCAGAGGGCACCACGTGGCCCTATGAAAGGTCACCATGTGGCCTCGGGTTCCATGCCAAAAAATTGTTATGGCCAAAATTGTATCCGTCAGAATCGAACTTCTGACGTCCAACGTGCAAAAAGAACATCCTACTGGTGTGTCACATGTGGTTCTTATTTAACAATGTTGGCCTGTTTATATTTAATGAGACAAGGCTCGACAGTTTGGAGTAATTTGTGGGCCAACAGGCACGCCTGACTGGCCCCGCCCAGGGTCATGTGGTAGGTAACAGAAATAGAGGTTGGGTTATCAAAGGAGTTTAAAGGGCCAACAAACCATGGTTACGTGTAAGCCCGGGGAATCGACAACAAAGAACAAGGGGTCAGGCACGTGGCACTACCACCCATGGCCATTTGATTACATACGACTAAGGTGGAGAAAAGGAGCAGCTCGGCTATCGTCCCCATTTAAATTATTAAAAAAGTATTTAATATATAAACAACGAACGAGCCATTGTAGCCAAACTCGATGGATCAAACCCAAGACCTCCAAGTTTCAAACCAACAGGCCCACCAATAGACCACATGCCTATTCGTTGAACAATTAGCAGAAGACTTTGATTTTGTTGCAAATTTTGCAAACAATTTGGAAAAAGGGGTGTATTTTTCTCATCTGGAAGCCTTTTTGAGTGCAACAAGAGTCGAGATAGGATTTTTGAGCATTTTGGACAACACAGGAGTGTTATTTTTTCAGGTTAAGGCTTTTATTTATATGTAATGAGAATTTGAGCATCTTAATAAAGCAGTCATCGTTGGAAGCTTGACCGAGAGACATAGCCCGAGATTGGTGAACTTTGTTATCAATTTTCAATTGCCTTATGCTACATTTTTGTCCTCTTTTTACTTTATTTTCTTTGCAAATGAACTTATGTTTGTGTACTTTCATAATTTCAATTTTTTGCTTAAAAGGACATAAACTAGCTTGCAAGTTGCTCAATAAAACCTTCACGTTTATTTTTGGATCATCTTCATACTCCAAAACCAAACTAGGATATGTCATTTAAAGGAATTAACTCCACCTATAATCTTACACGCACTCACAATCTAGCATCTACAACGATGTGGAAACGACCGACACAACTTAAATGAGGCATTACACTTGGGAGGAGGATGGAAAAACCTCCTATAAAACCATCACATTTGTAATAACACTCGCATCGAGGACCGCCCTATCTTTATCCAAAAGCTCTGAAGAAGCTCAATTTCTTCCACCTGACAAGTGAGAAACCAACTAGCATCCAGATTGTAAGCTCAAGATTGGCAACCCAAATTTGCCAGGAAATCAACTACCTTGTTACCCAATCTCTTGGATTGTAGGACTATTATATAATCCAAATTTCAAAGTAAACCATGATGCTTCCAACTATACACTCCAACCACCAACTTTTCACTATTTTACCTGGGGGTTGGCCATTTATAAGTTGTCATACACACTGAATAACAATATGAGAATCTCCTTCAACTTGTAACAAACAACACCCCTTACGAATAAACATCTGAATACCTTTTTCCAACACCAAAAAATCTGCCATTTTATTACTAGTTGATCCATAGCTTTGCGCGAATACTCTCAAATTTGAAGAATTACAATCCCTGAAAACACCTTCGAAGCCAACAATCCTAGGGTTTCTCTTCGATGCCCCATCAAAATTTAGTTTAATGAAACCTCTTGGAGGAAGAGATAACGAAAGTTTTGAAGTAGTATTTAGATCCATAAACATTTTTCTTGGAGAATGCTCATCTTATGTTCCTTATCCAGTTTCTTCAGGATCTTCGCCTCAACACTGTGTACCTTCCATCATCCATCGACCAAGAGACAACTAGTAGTGTTTCTCTTATGTTCTATGTAATCACCTCTTTAATTACTACTACAGTTCTCCTTTTATTCCTAAAAGTTCTAACGTTTCTCTCCCTCCATAAATTCCAAACAATAAAACATTCTTCCATGATCCAAGAGCGGTTGACTATGGGGTTTTTAAACAAAGAAGAGTTTCATTAAGCTACATATGCCACTAAATCCACTATATTCCAACTATCTTTGCCAAAAATGAATAAAAGAATGGATCATACTTCTTCAGCAAACGAGCAGGAGTTAAATAAATGTTCCATATTCTCTTCCACCATATTACAAAGAAAACAAAGTGAAGGCCCTTCAATACCTTTCTTCTTGAAGCGATCCTAGGTGAGTAGCCTATGCCTCCCCACCAACCATTAAAAAAGTTATATTTTGGACCAACATATTCTAGACTAGATCTTATGCCAAATTGTTTCTTTCTCTAGGCTTACATGACCCGCAAGAAAGGAATAAGCTTCTTTTAAAGTAAACATACCAATATGTCTCAAACCCCATCACAAATTGTCCTAGTCTTGTGATATTCTTATCTTTCTTTCTAATAATTCCTACTTCAGGTTTTACCATGGAAAATCTTGGGACGATAGAGGCCAATATTCCTTGAATTTCCACTATCTCCGGAGTGTAGAATCCCGCTCTACCTTTCAATAATCCATAACCCTCACAACTCCTAAATAAGCTGTAAATGTTTTCATAGTACTAAGGTATTCTTGCTCAGATAGATGTGGGAGTTCCTGGTAAGAATAACCCCAGAACAATGTGAATTATCCCTTGTTCACTCCCAAAAAGCATATTTATTCACAACCTCTTTATTTTCTTGATCCCACATTCTTAACACTAAACCATAGATGTTTGAATCATATATGAGCCTCTCCTCCTGTGACATGAGAGGGGCATACTTCCTCAACCATATCTTTTTTCGTAATTCATCACCCCCTAACACCCATCTCCACCATAATTTAGCCCCTAAGGCACCACTTAAAGTTTCTAGATCACACAGACCCAACCCCCCAGCTAGCTTTGGCAAGCATAGGGTCACCCACGCCACCAAAGACCACCTCTTCAGCTTGTTGCAGCCCTGCCACAAAAAGTCTCTCCATTTTGAAATAAAATCCTTCTAAATAGTTTTTGGCACTGGCATGGATGGCATTTGATAAAATGAAATGGCCCGGAGCTCTAACTTTGTGAGTGTTAATCTCCCTGCCAAATCAAGGCTCAAAACATCCAATTATTAATTTTATTGCTAATCTTCTTAAGAAGATCTTGCCAGTAAGAAATTATTTTCAAGTTTAGAACCAAGGGCACCCCCAAGTACTTAGAAGGAAGATTAGCTCTTCGAAACTCCAACACTCAAGCTAAATGACATTGAACTGATTCTTTGTAGTTGAAAAAGAAAATACATGTTTTCTCTTTATTAATAAGCGTACCTGAGGCTTCCATAAAAGTTGAAAGCAAAGAATGAATCATTTTCACTTCTCTAAGTTTAGGATGACCGAATAGGCACACATCGTCAACAAATAGTTGATGAGTCACTAGGATATCTTCACCATATAAACTCAGCCCTATGATCAACCCTCTAGAACAGGAATCCTCGAAGAATCAACCTAAACCCTCCAGTGCTAAAATAAATAAAAAAGGGGATAACAAATCACCCTACCTGAGCCCACGAGATGGATTGAAAGTGCTAGAAGGAGATCCATTAAACATAATAGAAACAAAGGGTGTAGATATAAGAGATTTCACCCAAGAAATCCATTTCTAGGAGAATCTGAAAGCATCAAGGACCTGCAATAAATAATCCCAACTAATCATGTCGTAGGCATTAGACAAATCAAGCTTTATGGTCATAACTGGCTTCTTTTGGCTTTTCATGGATTGGATGATCCCATGGGTTGTGATAATTTTCTCTGATATCTGACGACCCTACACAAAGCCAGTTTGTTCAAGTGAAATAAGCTCCTTCAATAATGGTTTCAGTCGATTAACAATAACAATAACAAGTTACCACCTTGTAAATTACATTGCATAATGCAATAGGTCTAATTTTGCTAGGTATTCATATTTTCTGGCCTTAAGGATAATGAAATAAAAGTGACATTCAAGCTTCCCACATAAACTGAAAATTTCTAGATTCCTCCACCACCTCATGAAGCTCAGCACCTAGAAAACTCTAGCATGCCTTGAAAAAATATGAGGTGTAACCGTCTAGGCTAGGTGCTTTGTTTTGAGGCATGGCCATTATCACTTCACTTCTTGGAACGAGATCACCCTCATCAAATATTTATTATGCTCCTTGCTAATAAGTCTTGAATACATGTTGTAACTCTGTTAATAGTTGGTTGCCTATTATGAGAAAGTTCAGTAAGTACATCCCTATTATAAGTAATCAATTCCTCGTCAATTTCCTTATGTTGAAGTTTCCTCAAGCCATCTCTTTCGATGAGAGAAAAAACTCGATTGACATGCCCGTGTTGTATCGTGGATTTGTCAAAATACATGGAGTTAGTCTCCCCCTATATTAACCATTGGACTCTCGATTTCTGCCTCCAGAGTGTTTCTCCTTGTTGCCTTTTCTGTTCTAACTTTTTCAACATGACACCTTCCTCTAACACTAAATCTGCATTGTGACCCTCTAAGATCATTAACTATTTAATCTCTTGCATCTGGCACTCCAACTGTTGTTTCTTCTCCAAAATATTTCTTATTCGAAATCCTAATCTTTATTTTCAATCCTTTTAGTTTTAACTGGAAGGTATGTATCGTATTCATGCCTTTCACGATAATTTCCCCCACCATTCTCTAGCTTTCTCCATGAAATCTAGGGCTTGGAGCTGGAAACTTTCAAAGCAAAAGGGTTTATTACAAGGGGCTTCTTTAAGATCAATCTCCAGCCGAACAAGCCAATGATCTGAGCCAAGATAGGGAAGAATGGTTTCTTTTATGAAAATATCCATGTCCACGACTCCTTCAGAAACTAAAAAACAATCTAGACAACTCACCACTTGATGCTTGCCCACCCTTCTATTATTCCAAGTAAAAATATAATTGAGGGTTTGAACGCCCACTAGCTGTAACCTGTCAATAAAATCCAACAAAGAGGAAGATTCTGAGTCTAGTCTTTGAACCCCTCCCTTTTTTTCATCCAAATGTTTAATAAGGTTGAAATCCCCCCCAAGAATCCAGAGAGAATCACAAATGAGGCTTCTATGCACCTAGAGGTTCTCCAAGAATGAAAACTCCTCCTCCATCACATTAGTCACCACAGAATGTCATCAGACTCACTATATCCTTTGAACCAAGATATCAAAATATTCTTGTCAAAATTTGAGGGCTAGTCATCCAGTCTTGGAAAATTACTTCTTGCGAATTCCACAAAATTGCTAAACCACGAGCACTACCCCAAGCATCAATTGTCATCACTTCATATCCCTTCAAACATTTGGTGCCTATTTCTCATAATTTACACATAGAGACCTTGGTTTCTTGTAAAATAACAAAGGTTATATTTTCAGAGTATATTTGTTCCTGCAAATACCGTTGTTTCCCCTTACTATTAATACCCCGAATGTTCCACGTTATAATTTTCATTGAGACAAATTTTGGGAAGTTGGGAAAAACTCTAAATTGGTTGTTGCTTGTCCAAAGTTTATTGACTCTTCACTAGTGCTCTGTAGTATTTCACATGCCATTTTCTTGCCTTTCCTTTTTATGTCCTTTACTGGAAAATATTTACCTTTATCCTTCGAAACTAGCAAGGATATAACATCATTACCCTTGCCATACACTAACCCCTTTTATTCTTCCAGTGTAGAAAAGGCTGCACATAAATATCCCTTTGATCCTTCAACAATTTTGCCAAATCCTGCATCGCCCAACTATTAATGAGGTTAACTAGAGCTCATTCCTCCTCTTCCAAATTATCCAAGTTCTCCTTCATCAATGGCATAATTTCAACTATCCTCGGAAGGCCTAAGAAATCCTTTGTCTCCATCTCCTCATTCTACAATTTCCTCTTTTGAGTGTGTTTATCCCTAGGCGATTTCGATACAATCCCAATCATCCTAATATCATTTGGAAGAGATAAATCCTCCTTTATCCCTTCAAGAACTGCAAATGTATTATTGTCCTTAGTTTTCCTCTGAGGTTGAGTGAACCTTTTCCCTCTAGTATTCCAATGTTGAGATCAAACTTTAGTGAAACCCTCATTCATCGTTGCCTTCTTGCCACTCCTTCTTCTTAATTAGGCAATCTCTAAACAAATGTCCATGACAATGACGACACTGAAACATTTCATCTTCATAGTCCAAAGATTGGGTCCATACCTCCCCTTGATACTCGAAGTTAATTGACTTTGGTAAGGGTTGCAAGATATTCATATAAACACAGAGTCTCACATAAAACATATTTCTCCCCCTCTTTGTGGGCTCTGAAACCTTCACGAAATTTCCAATCGCATTCCCAATACCCTCCAAAATTTCTAGAATCCAAAAATCCACTAGAAGAGAATAAAGTTGGACCTAAACTAGTGCTGCCAAAAACTCTTCCTTGTCCGGATTAAAGCATTCTTCCCAATGTCACATATACAATCCTACATTATTTAAAAATAAGGACCACCCTCAAAAACGCAATTCTTATCCTCCCAGCGAAAGAAAATCACTATTAAAAACCCTTTGGACCCTAATTTCAAATCCACCTCTCATTTAGACTACCATTTATGTTGAATCCACCGCTCTAATTCTTTTTTGTCAGTGATCATCACACAAAATTGTAGATGAAAATATAGTCTTTCATGTGCTTGCGATGCTCCTCCAAATTATTCCAAGAGATGACTAATTTAACTGCCTTCAACAAACATTTTACTTACAAACCAACTTGCCACTATTCCCCAAAATCATAATTTCTTTGGAATTTCCACCAACTCGCGGTGTGTCCCAACTATCGACATCTCGCTTCAAATTCCGTAACACAACGTTCTTAAAAGAAGGGTGCCCAACCCCTCCACTGAAGCGCTCATCTCTATAGTTTAGTACCAAAAAGAAATTAAACTTGTTACGACAACCCTACCAGAAAATGAGTGTAAACTTAAAAACCCTAACTCTAATCTTTGAAACCTGTCATGGTGCCGCATACAAAACCATTGTTATATATATATGATTAGCTAAAGCAATCAAACATTCAAGCCGAGACATGCCACTAATAGAGAGGTAATAAGTTATAACTTTAAATTTGATCGATTAGCGGATATTGTTGATAACACTTGAAAAGTTGACATTTTGAGTTATCCATTCATTTGTGTGTTATAAGAAAGATCTCCCAGTGTTTTTTTTACAAGTAGTCTAATAAGGCGGAGAAGTTGCCCGGAAAGTTATGGAAATTTCGGTCATATTTAGATAAACTCTGGCAAGGATTTTTGTAAATCCAAGTTATAGTTGTTAAACTTCAAATTTTTGGGTGTCCTAGACGTTTTTGATGGTGCTGAATCCATTTCCACCATCAAAAACACAATTCAAACACTGCCTCTACAATATTTTTTGAAATTTTTTTGCTCGGATTCGAGCCACTTTTGACCGTCCAGGCAATTCCTCCACCGCGTTAGACAACTCCCTCTTTGTTTTAAGAAAAATGAATGTATTTATGATTGTTTATTAAATATTCAAAGATTTATGATGTAACACAGTAAACAAGGAAGGTGGTGTGATTATTGATGCATGGTTATTTGGAAAAAAATAAAATATACATCTTTCACATCATGTAATAAAAGAAGGAATAAGAGAAGTATAAATGAATTAGTCTAAATGTAAAATTTAAATTTACAAAAATAATATGATTTAATTTTTTTT
>APFE031208684.1:274704-337382 GCA_000404065.3 Pinus taeda
AAAGGGCATACATAAAAAAGTTGCGGACATGTTATCTAGACCCATTATAAATGCATCTACTATACTTAAGCATAATTATGTACTACATGAAAGTTACATTGAACAATATGCTCAAGATATAGACTTTAAAGATGTATATGCAACTTTGAGTCAAGGCAGAAAGGTAGAAGAATTGGACTATCATGTGAAGGACTAACTCTTATACCATTGTGCAAAACTCTGCATTCCATAAACCGAGAGAGTAAAGATAATTAGAGAGGCACACACTTCTCTGATATCAGGTCACTTTGGGGTAAGTAAAACAGTTGCACAACTGCAAAGATTTTGTTATTGGCCGAAAATGAATGAGACAGTTTCTTAGATAGTAAAAGGGTGTACTATTGTGTGCTAAAAAGCAAGCCCAAGCCAATTAGAAAACTAGGCTGTACACTCCTCTACCAGTTCCTTTCACCCTTGAAAGTGTTTTCCATCGGATTTTTGCGAGGACTGCCTAAATCTAGGAAAGGTCATGATTATCTATATGTGGTTGTGGATAGGTTCAGCAAAATGTGTATTTTGATACCTTGTAATAAATAGATTACAGCTGAACAAACTGCAAATTTATTTTTTTGAACATGTATGGGTTCATTTTGGATTACCCACTTCTATTGTATCTGATCGAGATACCCGATTTGTGGGGAAGTTTTGGTCAAATCTGTGGGAATTGATGGACACCCAGCTGAAGAAAAGCACAGCTTTTCATCCACAAACCGATGGCGAGACAGAAGTAGTAAACAGGACATTGATCCAATTACTCAGGGGATATTGCAGCAAACATCCTAAGCTTTGGGATGAACATTTGTGTTATGTGCAACATGCTTACAACAGAGCAAAACACTCTTCTACATAGAGATCTCCTTTTGAGACCTGTTTTGGTTTCATACCAAGGTCACCTTTGGATTTTGTCTTTGGTAAGGATACCACGGTTGATGGACACAGTGATGTGGACAAGGCAACCAGGGTCATTGAACAGATCCAGGAGATACACCAGGCAGTACAGGAACAACTGGAAAAGAGCCAAGCCAAATACAAGGCTAGGCATGACAAGCATCGGATGGAGCATAGTTTTCAAGTTGGAGACTAGGTCTGGCTATATATCAGTAAGGACAGGATGCAAGGTGAAGGAAGACACAGTCTTGGACAGGAAGGTGAGGACGATGCGCAGAGGAGATGTTGAGTACCTCGGAATTGGACTTAAAGGTTCGAAGCCGAGAAGTGCAAAGTGGATTGAGATTGGACAAGTGAGACAACAGTACCCTCACTTATTCGATGCTTGAAATAAAACCAACTTTTGGTGGCCCAAAATCTTTTTCAGTGGGAAGGTCACGATCCGAATTGGATCCATAAAAGACTGATTAAAGAACCATGATTGTATATGGTCGAGACAAATCTCTAAAGAATTCAGAACCGTGATAAAAAACACCCCTGAACCAGTGGCAATGGCATCGAACGTGGAACGACGAGGACCTCGGTCAAAGCACTCTGACCGAGGCCCATGGAGACTGCGCATAAGGTCAAAGTAGCCCCTGGGAGCATCGGATCGAGAAAAGGAGGTGGAGTTTTATGCGCGATTCGTTGGGAAAATAGGGCCGAAATGGGGGAAGCCTGAGCACACGGACGCATGGCGAGCCAGAGAACCACAGGTTGAAAAAGGAAAAAAGCGCTAAACATACAAGGCGAGACCTGCACTCTGGAAACCGATGGTATTGATTGGGGTGCCCTCAAACAGTAAGCGGTTTTGGATGGAAGCGGAGCATTCCCACTCAACGATCAACGCGTGGCAAGTAGAGGTGAGAGAAGACCACCATTGATTGCGCGTTATCAGTCGAGCAAGTCAACTGCATGGGACGTGCATATGGCGTCGGATCTGGAGGCCCCAGATTGGATGGCTGAGATCGCGCCCGATGGAGCAAGTGGAATCGACGAAGGAAGACGTCACATTTTAGAAGGATTTAGAATCCGTTTGACCACCACGGTGGAGGAAATACTTCATCCACGACGAAACTAAAGAAATGAACGGATGAAGCAGGCTCGTGCTATTTAGAGGAGGACAAGTTTCCACTCCCTGAGTGTTCATGCTGACGCCGAACAGGGAACTCCAAGCACAGTTGCAGAAGGCGAATCGACAGAGGCAGGAAAGGAACCGAATAGGCTAGGAACAGAATGGCTAAAATCCGTGAACAGAGATGGAATACACAGTCAGTCGGAGTCGGAGAACAATCCGAGAGACAACGAAAGACCAGAATCCCAAGAGGAGGACAAAATACACAGAGAAGAAGGCAATAAAGCAAAAGCAGAAGAGACAGAGGGCCGAGCTGACTGGCGGCAGCATCGAGCACTAGAGAGCTTGAGAGATTCAAGCCATCCCATAGAGGAATCTGTCTGGGTTGAGCACCACATTGGGCTCTTTCCACTATAGACCAGAAGGTCACAGAGCTGGTAAGAAGAAGAAGAGTCTGTGTACTCCAGTGGCTTGGGCAATCTAAGAACCACCCTGCCAAGCAAAACCTGCTTCAACAGAACTCACATTAAGTCCCTACATTGTAATTTTCTGCTTAAAGGCACAATAAAACAAGGCCACCATTGAAAGTTGGACTGGAGACATAGTCTTGGAGAATAGGGTGAACTCCTTATTAAAAATTCTTGTGTCTTTGTGTTTTCTTACTGTATTTCTCTGCTGTCTTTCCATTTTATTGTCTTTGTATTGGCAATCTAATCGATCTGTTGCTTCAATAACACAGAACACACACCAGCACATGAGTCTGTAATACGTTTAAACAATAAATCTTTAGCTCATGTCACTCATAGGGTGAATATCAGATCAGAGAATGCTTTCCATATATGCCTAGTTAGTTTTTCAAAGGCTTTCGAGAGATCCAACTTGATTAGCATGCTTGGTTTCTTCAAGTTTTTTAGGGAGTGGATCGTTTTATGAGCCAAAATAATCCCACCAAGGATTTGTCTCCCTTCCACATATCGTGTTTGTTCAGGAGAGATGAGGATGGGAAGGATGGGCTTGAGATGATTGGCTATCACATTGCTGACGATTTTATAAATGACATTGTGACGAGCCTCATTATTGAGTAATTATATGGGCCTTAATTGGCCTTAATTCACCTCCTAGCTTAGTCAAACCAACTATTCTCACAACTTACTGCATACTTTTGATTATATTTTGTTTATGAAATGAGTTCGAGTTAGATATTTGGCTTTGTGGTCTAATGTGCATATAATGCAGGAATAAAGGATTAAAGCAAGGAGAAATGTTGGTATAAAGGATAAAAGCAAAGGACTATAGCAAAGACCTTGGTCAAGACTCGAAAGGTACAAGGTAGAGGAATTATAGGAGGTTAATCCTCCTCATCTACTACCCCTCCATTCGAATATTCCTCCATTAGCTCGGAGTGCAAACAGCTACATCATGAGGACTAAAAGACAGCTAGGCAAGTGAAAAGGATAGAAAATAGTTTATTTTGAGTTGGGAGCCAAACCACCCTAATTTGGAAGGAAGTTGTTGGAGACTTCATATGTATAAATAGAGAGGCTTAGGACCTCACTAGGATTGGGACTTCATTTGTAAAACTCTTTTTTATTTCTAAACTGCAAAGACTTGTGAATTTTCTTTGTAATCCATGGTTTCTATAATGAAGATGAGTTATGTTTAAGCCAACTCTAAGTTAAACTTCGAGGGTTGAAGCTCTTAGGTTAGGGTCCGACCCAAGCAGCCACAACTCCTCTTTACTGTATTTTTATACTAGCATAGAGTTATGTTCTGTTTATTTGTTAAGTAATTTCATGGTTTGTTGATGCATTTTCTCAAGAAGTTTCTAGTTCTGATTCATTTGGTTAAGAAGATTTCTAGTTCTATTCACTTATTTGAATAGCTTCCTGTTTCTGTTCATCCATTTTTGTAGTTGCATCTGATGTAGGTTACTTTCGTTTGTGTTTTTAATTCACAGGTTGGATTAGAGGAAAAGATTACTATCAGGTTGTGTGCAGGTGTCTCAGCCTCATCTATTGCCTCTGGGACCATGAATTGAGGCAGAGACCCTCCAGCAACCTCAAAAACATAGTTTCTATTTCTCGCACGGGCTACAGAGTTCGCTGTTTAAATACAGTTAGCTGTTTACTCGCACTGGTTCTCTCTGTCATTTTCCTTTGAAACCGCCTCTAGCACGTTCCCCCTCCATCGCTTCCTCGCCTTCCGATCACCAACAAACCTTCACAATCATCGTCTGATTCACTATTTTCTTCAACTTCTGCATCGCATGGAGTCCACCATTCACTTTATGAACTTTAAGTCCCCATCGTCTATCTGCCTTGCCAGATCCGATGGCTGTCGCTTCACCCGATCGCCAACTAGCTTGGTCGACTTCCATCGTTGATTAGCCCCACCTAATCCAACGGTTATTTTACCATAATGCGTGGATTTCTATCTGACCATTATCCACCCGAGAGAACGTGAAATGGGTGGTTTCCCCGTGCTACGTGTCGCCCAAGGAAGCTAATCGCTTAAAATTTGAGAAAAACACTTACAACTTTGAGGGCGTGGGATAAACAGCTTACCGCCCTCTAAAACCGCTCCACTATTTCTACACATTCTTTTTCCAGCGATCTAATCTCCATTGTCCATCTGCCGACTAGCCTCATTCGTCCATCTCTTGACTTCACCCGCACGATAAAATCTCAACCATTCACCTCCTTTTCTCCCTTGTTCACCCATCTACCTATGTAACCTCCTGCAATCAAATCCCCATCGTTCATTTACCTTTCACTTGACTAATCCAATGGTTCTTATGCACTGTTTCTCCCTCACGTCCTCCTCTCATTGATTTCGACCTCCAACTGCTTTTTCCGCCTGAAATCTGATTTAGCCTAAGTTCCATTGTTTACCCCTTAGTCTAGTTTTAATGTTTTTTTCTTATACAACATAGATAATTAGCATTAGGTTAATGTTAAATTAGCAATTCTTCTTAGCATCGCTGTTTGATTGATTAAGTTAGGCTATGGTGCAAGTTTAGCATTTCATGTTGTTTTCTTCATTCCTGCAGTAGAATAGCTCTCTCTTAGAATAAGGTTTTCCCTCCTTCCATCAAAGAATTAAGCTTCTTTTGACTCTAGAGAAGTTTGGCTTGGAACCCCTGAGATCTCTTGCTAAATAAATATTGACAACAGGCAGGACCTTCACTTGTACTTGTGCATATAGCACTGTCACCTCCAAGTTTGTATGAACCCCAGGATGATAAGTAAAGCTAGTAGCCCTAGGAGTTGCAGCATTATTGTTACAATACCTAGGCTCATCACTTTTTGGCACCGTTGTTAGGGAGGTGTCTAAGTGGAAGTAATTACTGCTTTCTTCTATTTCTAGTCTCCTACTTTCTTTTCTTCTACTTTTAGTCTTCAAACTTTCTTCCATTAGTTTATTTTTGCAAAAGTAATATAGTTTCTTTCTTTCTTTCAGTTATCATTGACTGCTTTCCTTTCCATTCTTCAAGTACTTTCTAGCATTAAAACAAAATCTTACAAAAACCAACCCAAAAAAATTCATTTCATGCCTTGTAGGATTAGGGACAATTCAGGAAAATTCTTGTCAAATACCCCCACTGCATCTAACAAGCATCCTTCTCTCTTCTTCAGTGATGGTGAATTGGAAGACCCTTTAGGTGAGCAAACTTACCTATTTGGGGAACCTACAGAAGAAGAATAAGAGGAAGAACCCATTCCTACTGAACCAATGGCTGGAAACCAAAATGACAGGAGAGATAGAGAGAGAATTGAGAGTGCCTTCCCCATCAAGGAAACCAATGGGGACACCAAGATGAAGAATATAAGCCCCTCTACTCTACCTCATTTCCATGGCCTGACCACAAAGGAACATGACACTTTCCTATTTGAATTTGTTGTTATGTGTCGAACCTATGACTATGCAAATGATGAGAAAAAGTTAAAACTATTCCCATCTACCCTCAAGGATGCAACATTGCGTTGGTTCATGGGTTTACCTGGAGATAGCATCACAACTTGGGCTCAGATGCAACAAGCTTTTAACAACAAATATAGGGACTATTGTAGGTCAAAAGACACTAAAGACGATATTTTTAGGATGACCATAGGCCAGGATGAATCCCTAGAAGACTATGAAGAAAGATTCCAACTTAGTTACAAAAGGGCCAGGTGCACACTTGACCCTGATTCACTAAAGTTGGTCTTGTTTAGAGGAGTAAGGGAATATCTTCTGGATACCTTACATATGATAGCAGGAGGAGATGTCTACCAATTACCCTATGAGGACATTAAGACTTTCTTTAGAAACCATTTTAGGAAAACTAGGAAAAAGGGTAGGGGTAGTCAACCTATGGCTAGTACATCATCCTCTAACTTATCCATCAAAGGTGAAATTGGAAATATGTTGGAAGATTTCAAAAGTTACATGTTGCAAACCCTTTCCTTGCAATTGGACACCATGAACATCAAAATGAAGCAAGAGGAAATAGAGAGAGCCTTGGCCATTTTTTCTCCTAGATGCACTAGGAGGCATCCTAGGAATGAATTTCCATTAAACTATATTCAGATTTTTTCAGTCTGTGAAGAAAACCACTCCACAGACAAGTGCCCTTCTTTACCTAGACTCAAAGCTGTATATCAAGGAGCTGAATGGGTCATTGAGCAGCTTTGCTAATTCAACCAAAGGAGACCTCCTAGACCTAGACCATACTAGCAGGGTATGCAAGGGCCATCCCATGCATACTACAACCCCAACCAAGTCAAAGCTATACCTTCTTGGGTACCCCCTGCTCATCCTTCCTGGTCTACACCCCCTCCTTGGTCCTATGCATATCAGTATCAATCTCCGCTAGCCAGCCAGTCATTTCAACCTTATGTTCAACCACAACATCAGTGGAAAGCCCCACCCCAGGGGTGGAGGCCCCAATTCAACAATGTTCCAACCCTATTGCCTCCACCACCTACACAACCACAACTCTTGCACTCTTCTCCACCCAAGCAACCCTAGATGCCTGCCCAACCAAATCCAAACCCAAACAATAGGCAGACTCAACAAGCATATAGTGGAGAGACATCATACCTAGCTCATGCTGTAGAAATCCAGGAGATCAACCAAAGATCAGGGATAATTCTCCCTGATAACCAACCTCCCTCTCCACATAGGGAGGTTGAGGAAGAAAGAGAGAAAAGCAACCTAAAAGTAAATCCACCCTTTCCTCAAAGATTAGCCCAACCACTCTAGCCTACCCTAGAAGAAACTGAACTTCTGGGAGAATTGAAAAATCTATGTGTAAAAATCCCCCTTCTCTAGGAAACCAAAGATGTGCCTATTTACAATAAATTGATTAAGAAGAAGTGCTTCAAGCATCCATGAAGAAGAAAAAGGGATGCCCCTACCATTAATGTCATTGGGCAGTTACCTGACTTAATGCTGGGGCAGGTACTATGTCCAAAATATTTGGACCCTGGAGGCCCTGTAGTAGATGTGCACATCAATGGCACTATTGTCCCACACACTCTGATTGATCTTGGGGCTGCCATTAATGTGATGACTAAGGACACCATGCTCAAACTCAACCTCTAAGGGTCATTGAGAAAGACCACAACAGTGCTGCAATTGCAAACTATTCCACAGTCACCCCTGAGGGAATTGTGGAGGATGTGATGGTCTCCATTGATTCCTGGGAATACCCTGCATATTTCCTAGTTCTCCAACCTAAGGCTAAGCTTACTGGTTACCCTCTTATTCTTGGGAGGCCATGGTTGGCCACAACTGATGCTCACATTAGCTACAGAGCTGGGAATATGACCATCAAGAATGGGCATATGTCTAAACAATTAGTCCTATACCCTCCTGCTCAACCTTCTCTAGAGCATGATTTACCTTTATGGTTAGAGGAGGAGGAAGAAGATGAGCTTTATTCTGCCCAACTTTATGCTATGGAAGTAATCATAGGAGGAGGACAACAAGAGGAGGATGACTTAATTGAACACCTGCTCCAAAGTCCAACTCCTAGTTTATTACCCTTAGAAGAAGAAGTAAAGGAAACACTGAACGATCATCAAATTGACTTATGCTTGGCCGATTCCAACCCACTCTGAGTCAAAACCATAGAATTTGGCCCAGAGAAAACCTTGAAGATTAATCCATCTCTTTCTACTTTACAGGAGGAACAACTATGCAAATTGTTGAAAGAGAACCTAAAATCCTTCACTTGGAGCTATAAGGAAATGAAAGGAGTACACCCCTCCATGTGTATTCACCACATATACATCAAGGAAGGTTGCAAGCCAGTCAGGCAACCACAAAGGAGAATGAATCCAGCCATTAAAGACATCGTAAAAGAAGAACTGAAAAAACGGTTAGATGCAGGGTTCATTTACCCTATCTCTAACAATGAGTGGGTCTATCCTTTAGTGTTAGCTCCCAAGAAGAATGGTAAGTGGAGAATTTGCGTCGACTATAGGGAGTTGAACAAAGCCACAAAGAAGGATAATTTTCCCCTACCCTTCATTGACCAAGTGCTAGATGGCCTGGCAGGGAAGAAGTTCTTTTCTTTCTTAGATGGATTCAGTGGGTACAACCAAATCCAAATCTACCCAGAAGACCAGAATAAAACCACGTTCACCTATCCTTGGGGTTCTTTTGCCTATAGGGTCCTTCCTTTTGGCTTATGAAATTCTCCTGCCACTTTCCAGAGAGTAGTCTTGAGTATTTTTTCTAAGTTAGTACATGATGTTGTAGAGATCAATATGGATGATTTTACACCTAGGACTATGATTTTCAAGAGGCCCTAACTAACCTAGGCAAAGTATTACGTAAATGCATTGAAATGAACCTGTCTCTCAGTCCAGAAAAATGTGAATTCTTAATGACTGAAGGGACTGTGCTAGGTCATTCCATATCTCAGCAAGGACTACAGGTGGACCCAAACAAAATAGCCATCATCTAAAGGGTCCCACCTCCACAAAAGCAGAGAGATGTTAGGAGTTTCTTAGGGCTAGCTAGATACTATAAAAGGTTCATAAAGGACTTCAGCAAATTGGCCTGTCCTTTGTTTGGATTGTTGGCCAAAGATTCTAAATTTATATGGTCAGAAAGTTGTCAAGAGGCCATAGACATTCTAAAGGGTAAATTAATCACTGCATCAATCCTAAGAGGCCCAAACTGGGCCCTCCCTTTTCATATCGATGCTGATGCCTCACATAAATCCATAGGAGCAGCCTTAGGTCAGATAGAGGAGAAATTGCCTTATGCCATCTATTTTACCAATAAAAACCTGTCAAAGGCTGAGTTAAATTATACTGTGACCAAAAAAGAAATCCTGGCTATTGCGCATTCATTGAACAAGTTTAGGCATTATATTATAGGCTATCAAACATTTGTGCATAGTGATCATGCTGCAATTAAATATTTAATGAAAAAACCATATGTAAATGCTAGAATCATAAGATGGTTACTTTTATTGCAGTAGTTTGATCAAACTATTGCTGATAAGCCTGGTAAGGAGAATGTTGTTGCTGACTTTCTGTCTAGGATGAATCTGCTTGCAGGTGAAGAAAGAATGGTGGATGATCAGTTACCAGATGAGAATTTGTTTGCTATCTCAGTTCTCTCCCCATGGTTTTCTGATATAGCAAACTATTTGGTATCAGCACAGTTCCCACCAAACTTTCCCTCTAGAGAAAAGAGCAAGATAATCAAGAAAAGTGCCCCCTTCACCTGGATTGGGGCAATCTGTTCAAACTCGGCCCAGATCAAATCTTGAGAAGATGTGTAAGGGAAGAGGAAGTCTTTGATGGGCCTCGTGGGGGTCACTTTATAGCAAAGAGGACAACATTCAAAGTGTTTCAAGCAGGATATTATTGGCCTACTCTTCATCAGGATGTGAGGAAGTACATTAGTCAGTGTGATCGGTTCCAGAGGATGGGAAAGCCTACTCCAAGAGATGAAATGCCCCTACAACCTCAAGTGACTTTCGATCCATTTGACAAATGGGGCATGGACTTCATTGGGCCTATCAGTCCTCCTTCAAAGCAAAAACAACACATTATTGTGTGCATTGATTACTTGACTAAGTGGGTTGAAACCAAGGCAATTAAAGAAGCAACAGAAGAAAAGGTGGTTGAGTTCCTAAGGGAGAATATATTCTACAAATTTGGGTACCCTAGAGAGCTAGACATAGACCAAGGCAACCAGTTTACCTCCATCATGATTGAATAACTACTTGAGCATCACAAAATAAAGTATAGGACCTCCACTCCTTATCATCCGCAAGCTAATGGGCAAGTGGAGGTGACCAACAGAGCACTAGAGAACATCCTAACCAAGGTAGTGAACAACAACAGAAAGGATTGGGCAGAAAGACTAGTTGAGGCCACCTGGGCCTATAATACAACATGGAAGTCCACCACTGGATTTACACCCTATGAGTTGGTCTATGGGAAGAAGGATTTGTTGTCCACTGGATTTGAATATAACACATTGAGGATGGTAGCCCAACTAGATTTAGATCTCAGCCATGTGCACAAAGAAAGGTTTCTACATTTGAATGGCTTGGATGAATTCAGAATGCATGCCCTCCTACATATAGAGATACTTTAGCTTCAAAGGAAGATCTGGCATGACAAGCACATTAAGGAGAAACAATTTCAATAAGGAGACTGGGCATTGTTATATGGTTCTAGGTTTAAGGATTTCAAGGGCAAGCTAAGGACAAGATGGCTCAGACCTCATGTGGTGGAAAGATGCCATGACAATGATGAAGTGCAAATCAGAACTATTGATGAAGAATTCATTCCATTGCTAGTTAATGGACACATATTGAAAGTGTACAAGAGGCCTTTATCAAGACAAGAGTTCATTGAAAACATTAATAAGACATTGATGATGGTGGAGCAAGTTCCATCTCCTCCCTCATCCGGTTAGTGAAAAGGGACAAAGAATAAGGATTAAGGTGAAAACCTCTATGAGGCTCTTGAGTCCCATCTTTGGGTTGAAAACCTCATGAGGCGGTGCAAGGATGGGAAAAATGAAAAGGATAAGAAGATCCCTGGGTGAAAACATTCCTGAGGTGCCCAGGGCAGATATCTAGGGTAAAAACCTCTCTGAGGCAACCTAGGTGTTTTGTTTAATATATATATATATATATATATATATATATATATAATATATATATATATATAAGAAAAAAAACGTTAATTGTTATGTGCAAGTGGGTGAGAAAGACAACTAAGGAGCAAAGATAAGATCCAAAGGGAACCCTGTCTCATATATATTTCATGTCCTCCACTCCTTAGCAATGCATCCCTCCATCAATTCTATTGTTTTTTCACTTCATCGCTTCCATTCAAGTGAAGATTGTGTTTTATACAGAATCACCTCAACCGTTACCATCATCCCTGCATCCACATACACTCCTACTCCCTCTGTCCATTCATTACAACATCCTCACAGCACCATCCAGCAACATGATCAAGAATTCTAAAGAAGACACTAAACATTGCCAAGTGGAAATCCAAGAGCTCCACAACAACAACAACATCAAGTCCAAGAGCTCCATAGTAGCAGCAACATCAAATCCAAGAGCTCCATAGCAGCAACAACAACATCAGATATTCAGTCACAGGCACCTGCAAAACCTAATAATCCATCAGTAGACAACAGAGGAGGAAGAAGAAGGACCATCATTAGCTCCTCTGATCTTTGACAACTACAGCATGGCAGCAAGACCACAGGTAAGTATCCTACTCACTCACTCATATGCATCATTTGATCAAAAGTTGTAAAGATTAAGAGGTAGTTGGCTTACAAGTGAAAAGATGGCAAAAAGGAAATTCTTTATTAAGTCAAAAGATAATGTAAGAGTCCATAGATATAGTATTGTTATGGCAACCATTTGATAATGCTTGAAGAATTAAGGTTTGGGGTAGAAACACTAGTTCACCAAAGACTCAACATACCCTATTTCTTAATGCAATCACTCACAGACTTCAACAGCAAAATAAAGGAAGGAAATTCCCAGCAATTAATTCATCATGGGTTGATCAAAATCCTCATTAAGATGCCCTCCAAAACCTTAGGATCCCTATATAAATGGCCAATCTTTAGAGACTTACCAGCAGAGGATGACATCAAAACCCTCACCTATGATGATAGTCCTCCTGTTAGTGAGGAAGAGGAAAAACAAGAAGAAACTAATATAGAGGAACATGATGAAACAGAACACAAGGAGGATGATGCTAAACTAGAGGAAGAAACTGATGGAGATGAGAAAGAACAACAAAAGGAAGAAGATAAGAAAAATAGAGAAGATAGTTGTAGAAAAAGGAAATCAGCTAGCATATATGGGCAACCTCTCCTTGGAGGCCATCCAGTGTAGGATGACAGCTAAATCCTATGCTCCCTACCTCAGAGAACAATGGCTGCAATTATAGATTAAAACCTTAGCAGAAAGGAGCACCATGCTATTTCAGGATTGCAGACAGTTTCTTAATCTTTGTGATCAAAGTGCACTAAAGGATGGGGGTTGAGTTTTACTTGCATAACATAGCCCTCACAGATATGAATATTTGGGACCCTAATGCATAGCTAGGAGAGCTACAATTAATGGCTTTGGCATCATGGATAAACCATGAGAAGTCAAGGGCTGCGGAGATAAAATAATATTGGCCAGAGAGAAAAATGAACCTCTTTTCATCAAAGCTAAACAATCAAATCCCATGGCCCTACTCAGCACCCATAATCTAATTGAAAATGATCCTCAATTGGCACTTAGATATCTTGTTACCCAAGGGCAAGCAATTTCACATTTTGAGGATATATTTAAGCTGCTAAGAGATGATAATATGCATGCTTGCTAAAATGGAACACACTGCCACATAGTTTCAAGATCAGAGAAAAAAAGAGGAAAAGAGGTAGTGGGAAGAAGAAGAAAGGAAAGCAGGCTTCTATGAACAAAAAGAAGAGACCACAACAGAAGCATGGGATGTCAAAGAGCCTACCAGAGCCACTAAGTTGCTCAGAGGAGAGAAACACTTTCAGCAGGGGGTGATGATGAGCCTCATTATTGAGTAATTATATGGGCCTTAATCAGCCTTAATTCACCTCCTAGCTTAGTCAAACCAACTATTCTAACAACTTATTGCATACTTTTGATTATATTTTGCTTATGAAATGAGTTAGAGTTGGATATTTGGCTTTGTGGTATAATGTGCATATAATGTAGGAATAAAGGATAAAAGCAAGGAGAAATGCAGGTATAAAGGATAAAAGCAAAGGACTATAGCAAAGACCTTGGTCAAGACTTGAATTAGACAAGGTAGAGGAATTATAGGAGGTTAATCCTCCTCATTTACTACCCCTCCATTCGAATATTCCTCCATTAGCTCGGAGTGCGAACAACCACATCATGAGGACTAAAAGACAACCAAGCAAGTGAAAAGGACATAAAACAGTGTATTTTGAGTTGGGAGCCAAACCACCCTAATTTGGAAGGAAGTTGTTGGAGACTTCATATGTATGAATAGAGAGACTTAGGACCTCACTAGGATTGGGACTTCATTTGTAAAAATCTGTTTTATTTATGAACTGCAAATACTTGTGAATTTTCTCTATAATTCATGGTTTCTATAATGAAGATGAGTTATGTTTAAGCCAGCTCTGAGTTAAACTTTGAGGGCTGAAGCTCTTGGGTTAGGGTCCAACCCAAGCAACCACAACTCCTCTTTACTGTATTGTTATTCTAGCATAGAGTTATGTTATGTTTATTTGTTAAGTAGTTTCATGGTTCGCTGATGAATTTGCTCAAGAAGTTTCTGGTTTTGATTCATTTGGTTAAGTAACTTTCTGGTTATGTTCACTTATTTGAATAACATCCTATTTTTGTTCATCTGTTTTTGTAGTTGCATCTGCTGTAGGTTACTTTCATTTGTGTTTTTAATCCACAGGTTGGATTAGAGGAAAAGATTACTATTAGGTTGTGCATAGGTGTCTCGTCCTCATCTCCTCCCTCTGGGACCATGACTTGAGGCAGAGACCCTCCAACAACCCCAAAAACATAGTTTCTGGTTCTGGGCTATGGAGTTCGCTATTTAAATACAGTTAGTTGTTTACCCGCACTGGTTTTCTCTGTCATTTTCCTTTGAAACTGCCTCCAGCATGTTCCCCTCCATCGCTTCCTCGCCGTCCGATCACCAACAAACCTTCACAATCACCGTCTAATTCACTATTTTCTTCAACTACTGCCTCGCGTGGAGTCCACCATTCACTTTATGAACTTTAAGTCCCCACCATTGATCTACCTTGCCTGATCCGACGGTTGTCGCTTCACCTAATTTCCCAACTAGCTTGGCCGATCTCCATCATTGATCAACCACACCTGATCCAATGGCTATCACGCCATATCGTGTGGATTTCTGTCCGACCGTTATCCTCCCGAGAGCATGCGAAATGGGTGGTTTCCCCGTGCTACGTGTCGCCCAGGGAGGCTAATTGCGTAAAATTTGAGAAAACCACTTACAACTTTGAGGGCGCACGATAAACAACTTACCACCGTCTAAACCCACTCCACCATTTCCGCATGTTCTTTTTCCTGCGATCTAATCTCCATCTTCCATCTGCTGACTAGCCTCATTCGTCCATCTCTTGCCTTCACCTGTGCGATAAAATCTCAGCCATTCATCTCCTTTTCTCCCTTATTCACCCATATACCTACGTAACCTCTTGCGATCAAATCCTCATCGTTCATTCACCTTTCACCTAACTAATCCAACGGTTCTTACACACTATTGCTCCCTCATGTCCTCCTCTCACTGATTTCAATCTCCCACTGCTTTTTCTGCCTGAAACCTGATTTAGCCTACGTTCCATTGTTTACCCCTTAGTCTAGTTTTAGTGTTTTTTTCTTCTACAAAATAGATAATTATCATTAGGTTAATGTTAAACTAGCAATTATTCTTAGCATAGTTGTTTGATTGATTAAGTTAGGTTATGGTGCAAGTTTAGCATTTCATGTTGTTTTCTTCATTCCTGCAGTAGAATAGCTCTCTCTTAGAATAAGGTTTGCTCTCCTTCCATCAAAGAATTAAGCTTCTTTTGACTCTATTGAAGTTTGGCTTGGAAACCCTGGGGTCTCTTGCCAGATAAACAGTGACAACCGGTAGGACCTTCACTTCTACTTGTGCATATAGCACTGTCACCTCCAAGTTTGTATGAACCCCGGGTTGATAAGTAAAGCTGGTAGCCTTGGGAGTTGCAGAATTATTGTTGCAATACCTAGGCTCATCACATTGCAAAGTGTGATGGTTCGAAATTTACGTGGAGAAGCAACATTGTCCTCCTTTGACACCAACACAAGGAATGTGGAATTAAGTGTAGGGAGAATGGATCGGTTGTCTTTTGAGTCCTTAATTATCTCTAAGATATCATTGTTAAAAAATTATCAACATTGCTTAAAGAATGTAACCATGAATCCATCTGATCACAGGATTTTTCATCTTCCATTTGATGAATGACCTCATTAAAATCTACTACATTGATGGGTCTGATGAGTGCAATGTTATGGGCTTTCGTGACCATTTTTGGGATGTTGGCCATAATATTGTTGATGGCATCATTGCATTGAGATTGAGGATCAAAGAGTAGATCCATGTAGAAGTCTATGAGTGCTTCTTCAATATCCTCTTTTTTCTCTACATTTTCACCATTTTGAGTGTGTAGAGATGTAAGTTTGTTATGGTATCTGATCTAGAATGATCTAAGGGGTCAAAATATTCTAAAAAATCAAAGTGCTTAGAATCACCCAAAACCATTGCCAAATCATAGATGTCATCGTTCTCATCCCAACGACACTTAAATCGCCTCAATTTGACACTGTATGTGAAATTTGTCACGTTCTGAAGTTTTTGGCAAACAACTAAAAAGTCAACTTGCAGGGTTGACTAGGCTGTTGATTGGGTAGATCGTATAGTGACATCATGTTGACATCAACTGGTGACTATACAGGGTATAGTGTTGGACAAGCCAATCCTGTGATAACACGTGGCAGGTTCGTACATGCTAGGTTGGCAGTTTGTGATTGGTTGTTGGATTTCATAGCGGACCAATGATGAGGCATCACATGGCCCAATGAGAGGGTGCCATGTGGCCCTTAGTGATTAGCTAAATTTTTTATAGGTCAGCTAACCGACCCTGACAGGGTTTGACCCCACGACCTTCATTCAATTAAATGTCCACTCCACCGTTACACCACCATATATGACTTATTAACTATAGTCAGCAGGCTTAATTTATTGTTTAACCACTGACACATTTGGGGGAGGAGGTGGGGCATGTGGCCCCAACCCCAAGTTCTATAGTGGGTGATGTGACTAGAGGCAGAGTGAAGGGGGCTTGGGCGGTTAAGCCCTAGACCCAGGCCATATGACACACAATGTGGCCACAATCAGTGCCAACTCAGTGGGGGTAGGAAGTTAGCCCAACCCTGGTCCTATTCAACACCACGATACCATAATGGGGGCAAGCGGTTAGCCCATTCCCCAATCCTATCTATCACATATGACGACTCTTTGGGGATAAAAAATTGGCATTAAGGCCATATTGGCGCATTTAAATGAGGCAACAAATTGCACTAATTGCTGTGGGAATTTCGCCGGTCCCAAGCGAAATTGTCGCTTGACGGTTAGTGAAAAGGCAGATTTCGCTGCACAGTTAGTAATTTTTGCAAATTTGCAGAACATATAACAAATAAATGGAGAAAGAGTCCTAACTTGGTCATTCTTCAGTCTTTTTGAGCCTAAGAAGAGTCTATAGAGGGTTTTTTGGGTGTTTTGAACTTAATGGAAATGTTAATTTTATGATTTGAGGACTATTTATTGGAATTTTTGCAGAGCCAAGTCCTTTTGTGTTGCAAGAAAAGATTGTGTTTGGATTTTTGAATTCATATGGAGACCATTTTAAGCATGGAAAGAGCCTAGACAAGGGTTTTCCATCCTTCCAGATGCATATGCAGCAATTGTTTCTTCATTAGAGCAGCCATTTTCAGTCTATTTTTAGTTTTTTTTTGAGAAAAGACCATTTCAACAATTCATTTTGAAGCAGTTGAATTTTGTGCTTTTGATCTCATAATGAGTACAAGGACCTATTGCCACATTCTGTGTGAAAGTCTTTTTTCTTTTGTTGCTATCATTTCTTTGCTAAAGTGAGTCAATTTGTGAGTGAGAATTCTTTGAAGGAGAATGTTTATTTGTAGGAGAAACAAGTGCCACTCTAGAGGGAGGTTTACTCTATGAATTAAAGATTTGTGATGTACTATTTTTTTTGCTGAGATCAATAAAGTGACCTAGCGATTGGAGAAGGCCCAGAGACATAGCCCAGGAGGGGTGAACTTCGTTATCACATGGTTGTTCATTTTTACCATGTTGGATCTGATTTTGTTTCATCTTTAAGTTCATTGAAAACTTAACTATTTGCAGTTGGAAAAGTTGCAAACTAAGTTAACGTTTGAAGACCAAAATTTATCTTGCAAAGTGTCAGAGGATGATTGATTTCCATTTTCAGATCACGTGGTATCAAAGCAGGTTATGACCAGATTGTTAGCATGGGTAAAATTTTGCTGCATGCAAGGCTCATAGAACTAGAGGAGATGAATTCTTTTCTCTAAGTGGAGAACATGGAACTAAGAATATTACTCGAAGCAACATAGGATGAGAAGAAGAAGTTGCACCTAATGTTGCAAAATTTCATTGAAGATAAAATCGATGAATTTTCAGCTATCAAATCTTCCCCCAAGGTTCAACAAGTTATTGGTCATGGGATGACTGATGTGTGTACCCTTTTTCAAATGAAGAACACTGATTATATGTTAAATCACAAAAGTGGTTTTCTTGAATCCTCATATACCACTTCATATACAAAAGAGAAGAAGCAGGAGATGGTTAAGCTTCAGGGAGAGGACCAAGAGTCTCAAGAAGAAAAAGAGGTAAAAGATACTTCTTGTTCAATTCATTCTCTTGAAAATGATCATGCTTCTTCTGCATCATTTGAGAAACATGCCAAGGGTGGTGGTATGAAATTGTTGACCAAAATGGGGTACAATGGTAAGGGTCTTCGAATTCATATTCATGGAATTGTTAATCCTATTAAGGTGAAAGCACAACCTTGACATGAAGGCTTAGACTATGTTCAAGAAGAAGTTGGAGAATGCTCCAAAATTGCAAAGTCAAAGAATTATTCAAGTGTGAAATTCGTGAAGAAAGAACCCTTACAGGTTGAAGGAGAATCTTGTCACGATGATGATGTTGTTGGAGAAACATATCCAAAGAGAGATTAGTGCTTTAAAGGAAGAACCAAGTCAAGTTCTCCTCTCCAGGCTCATAATCAAAAGGACCATCATAAAAGGCATAAATGTCCTTATTATTCAAAGGATTTCTATGACTATAAACAACATGATTATTTGAATAAAATTTTGTGGAATGTGTTTCCTTGCACTTTTTTTCATGCTAAGTTACAAAAAAGGAAAGAATTAGTTAGGAAAATGAATATGTCAATTGGAAGTGAAACCAAGAAGGAAAATCCTCTTCCAAGTTCAAACATATTTTCGCCAAGAAATGCTAACAAAAAATTTTGCACTCATTGCAAAATAAGTGGGCATTGGATCGAGAAATGTTGGAAGTTGCATCCACATCTTCATCCAAAGAAGGACAAATAGGTTAGGAAATCACCTAAGAAAGGGAAGGCAAAAGAACGTGAGAGGCACACCATAACCATTCTCGAAGAAACTCCAAAGGAAAGTGAAATGCAAAAATAAAACCCCATAGCTTGGTTGGGTAAGAAATGGTTGTACTATTTGTCTAGCTAAATACTGCATTTATTTTTGTTCCACATGTTGCATGTCCTCATAGTTGGGTATTTTGTAAAAGTGATGTTGTGAATATATCGCTTATATGCAACAATATTTTCTTTTGCATTTGATGTTATTCTAGGTTGTTGTTAAGTCAGTTTGTATAGGACTTTTGGGATGAACATTTTCATTATATTCAGCATGCATATAATTCTGCCAAGTATTCATCTATGTGTTAGGATATTCTGACACATAGGAAATAGTTAAGTATAACTTGGTCTAGTGTAGAGTTAGGTAAAATGTGTTTCTTTACTATGTACATTTGTAACTTACATGGTCACGATATGTTCTAGACATGAAGTGATTCACCAGTTCATTCTCTCCTCGGTATTAGCGACACTTGATCCGTGGCTTAGCACCCGATTGGTCCATGATCTCTATTTAAAGAGCATGGAGGGTCATTTGTAGGGTGACCGTTCATGAGGGAAGCTTATGTAAATTTTCTTTCTTTTATTAATAAATTTCCTGAAGTGGTCGTGTTGGCTCAGGTCGTGGATTGTTTCCCTCTTTGAGAGTTTTAACCACGTCAAGAATACTGGTGTATTGATTTGTGATCTATTTGTGAGTGGTATCCTTTGGTGTTCTATCTGAGGAACTTACCCTGTAAATTCCTACATGGTATCAGACCTATTTGAGGGTCGCATCCGTTGGTGATCCAAATCGGAAGCTTGTACGACTGCATCCAATTTTCGTTTCCTAGATATATTTTTTTTTACCGCTTTCGGGCCGCGAGGACTACTCCATCGTGTTAGGATCATTTGTTCTAATGAGGAACCCGTTTCGTTTCACGTGAAAAGGTTTCTAGTAGCCCTAGCTACGTCATTTTTAAGATCTGGAGGTATACAATCTTTATTTGTAGTTCTAGTTATTCATCTCTTTGTTTATTTCGGTTTATTTAATTCTCTGTTTTTTATTACCATATCTATAACTTTCATTTCTGCGTATGGTCTTTGTCCTGTGACTCTGTGTGATCTGGGCAAATCAGAAACAAAAAGGATTTTTCTCATGTGTATGCTCTTTTCCACCGCGCCTTAGTGTGATCTCGGAAAATCAGAAACATTGAGGAAAATATTTAGTTTCAGGGGAAAGCTAACTTCAAGCCATAGGTTTTTTTTTTTTTTTGTATGTCTGTGTTGGGTTGTGTGCTTTTTTGTTTTGTAGGAAAAAAGAGCTTTTAAATTAGCTCACTTGGTCCAAAGTTACTTTATGAGAATATAGGTTTTGAGTTCAAGTCTTTCTTTTTGTTGAGTTACTTTTTCAAAAAGCACATGTAACTTATGTTTTAAAGTTACTTTATGTAAAAGTGTTCTCACCCATTATAAAAAATGAGTCGCTTATTATTCTAAAATCTCTTTATCTTTTATTTAAGTTACGATTTAGTGAGTAGCTCATAAAGTACCATTGTAAATGTGACTTTCACTTATTTATAAAAGTGGGTCACATAAAATCATTTTTTAAGTGAGCTAATTGGATTAAGTTTGGAAATGGGAGCCTCAAGCCAAGAAACTAAACCTAAAGATGAAGATAAGGCAGCCAAATGGGAAAATAGGCAAGATCAAGCACATGGGTTGATAGGGATGTCTATTTCTCTAGACCTTAGATTCCATATCACAGAACTTGATACCCCTAATGAAGCAATGAAACAACTCACTAAAGTTTTTGGAATTAAAAATGAAATTAGAGCCCATCAACTCGAAAATGAGTTGCTTATGTTGGACCCCAATAATTTTTCTTCCATTGAATATTTTTTGTCCAAGTGCAAGACCCTTAGACTTCTCTTGGAAGATGTTAAGGTTAAGAAAGAAGATGGTAGCCTTATCTATTCCATTCTTACTAAGTTGGGACCAGCCTACTCTTTGTTTGTTTCCACCTTCCATTCTACTAGAGAAGAATTTATTTCTCAAGGGCAAGACTACAAGTCCCCCTCTTTTGATTCCTTTTGTGATTCTTTAATAAGAGAACAAGAAAAACTCTTATATATTGTCTTCTTAATCTTGGAAACTCTTGTAAGAAAGCCTTAGCTGCCTAGTAGCAACCAAATTCAAAGAATCCCAAGAAGTTAAACCCTAAAAAGAATTGACCTAAACCAAACAAGTGTCCTAAGAAATTTCAGTCTCAAAATGAAAAATCAATTCAACAAAATGATAAGACAAATAAAAAAAAAGGGAAGAAGACTGATAGATATTGCAACTTTTGTAATCAAAATGGCCACTTAGAATCCAAATTCTTTAAGAATATGGAAGCCTTGGAACCAGTAATAAAGAAGCATAACATCCATTTGGAGCACTCTTCAACTTCAACTTCATCTTCAGGAATAACACTTTTTGCATGTGGTTGTCAAGCATCTTGGTCTGGTTATGCACTAAATGTATCTTCTTCCTCTCATTCTCATGAGTGGCTCATTGATTTTGGAGCTTCTTATCGCATGGCCAAAAACAAAGCCATGTTTTCTTCTTTAAATGATTGTAACACCAAAAATATATATGTTGGTGATGATAGATCTCTTAGGTTGTACGGACTGGAACTATTCATCTAGACAATGGTCAGTTTAATGATGTATTATGTGTTCCAAACTTATCCTACAACCTTCCATATGTATATCAAATAACTCATTCGGGTGAAGGTAGAATCATTGAATTCTCACCTCATGATGTTGTAATTAAGGACCTAAGAGATCCTAGACAGATTTTAGCTACTAACATTACTGATGATTCTACAAGGTTGTATAAGTATAACAACTTTGGGTCATCAACTCTTCCCTCGGTATTTGTTTCTCATAATGATGAAGTGAGCAAACTTTGGTATGAGTGATTTGGTCACTTAAACTATTGCTCTCTTCAAAATCTATGTAAAGAAAATATGGTGACAAGTCTTCCTATGGTATCTTGCAGAGATGGTGTTTCTTCCATATGTGTACTTGGAAAATATCATCGGGATAGTTTTGAAAAACGTGCCTCTTGGCATGCCTCAGCCACTTTACAGCTTGTGCATAGTGATTTATGTGGTTCACTTCCAGTTGTTTCATTCTGTAGCTCTAAGTATTTCTTAACTTTCATTGATGATTTCTCCATACACACTTGGGTATACTTCTTAAAACTCAAGATTGAAGTATTTAACATGTTCTTGGCCTTTAAGGCCTTTGTTGAGAAACAATCTGGACATTAAATTTTTAAGCTAAGATCTGATAATGGCGGAGAATATGTTAACAACAAATTCATCAACTTTTGCACTGAGCATAGAATTCAAATGCAACATACTGTTATACTCCACCAAAAAATGGTGTAGCTGAAAGGAAGAATCACACCTTAAAGGAAATGGCTAATTATATGCTTCAATCTAAAGGACTTAGTCTTAATTTTTGGGCAGACGCAATTAACTATGAAAATTACATAGTAAATCACACTCCTACTAAGGCTTTAAAGAATATCACTCCAGAAGAAGCACAGAGTTCAATTAAACCAAATTTAAGTCACTTTCGTGTTTTTGGAAGTGAAGCATGGGCCCATATTCCAGATGATAAACATAAAGCTTTAGAACCTAAGAGTGAAAAATGTATTTTTGTTGGATATTCTGAAGATGTCAAAGGATATAGACTTCTTCCACTTAAGTCCAAAAATGTTATCATTAGAAGAGATGTAAAGTTTGTTGAAAATATATCGGCCTACGAGCCTAGTTTGGTGGATGTGCCACCTCTCTTTATCCCTTCTACTTTTGAAAATATTTCTTCTTCAGATGATACCAACGAGGATGACAATCCTCCCCCACCTTCTCAGGATCCTCCTTTAGCTCCTCAGCTTCAAAAATGGGTTCATGCTACTCGGGATGTAGCAGGTGATCCTATAGATCAGCAACATACATGTTCTCAATTCGATAGATCCTCTTCTTTACTAGCTCAAGCTTCAATGAATTATGATCTTAACACCTTTGTAGAAGCCTCAGGCCATCCAGATTGGGACACATCTACGAATGAAGAATATTGTTCATTATTGGAAAATGATACACGAGACCTTGTTCCTCTTCCAAAGGGACGAAAACTTGTTAGATGCAAATGGATTTACAGAACCAAGTTTGGACCAGAAGGAAAAGTTGATAAACATAAAGCTCGTCTTGTTGCTAAGGGTTTTTCACAAGTTGAAGGCATTGATTATAATGAAACATTCTCCCCTGTTGCCAAAATGAACTCTATCCACCTTTTTCTTTCCCTTGCTGCCTCTTTCAAATGGGAAGCCCATCAGATGGATGTTAAATCTACCTTCTTGCATGGGGACTTGCATGAAGAAATCTATATGGAACAACCTCCTGGATTTATACATAAAGACTCCAGCTTTGTATGTCAGCTTAAGAAATCCCTTTATGGTCTCAACCAAGCCCCTCGGGCTTGGTATGCAAAATGGATAGCTTTCTTTTAGATACTGGCTTTTCTAGGTGTCATTCTGACAATATTGTCTACACCAAGAAAGTGGGTAAGTCTCTTATCGTTCTTATTCTTTATGTTGATGATATTATCCTTACTAGTAGTGATCCCAACCTTATAAACCATGTGAAGTCCAACCTTACAAAGAAGTTTGAAATGACAGACTTAGGACACTTGCATTATTTTCTTGATCTTCAAGTATTGCAATCCAAGGAAGGTATTTCCCTTTCTCAGTCCAAGTATGCATGTGATCTTCTACGCCACTTTCACATGGAAGACTGTAAGCCAACCCCTTCTCCCCTTTAATCTAGAGCCAAACTTTCAGTCACTTGTACATCACCTGAAGTTGATGCTACCTTATACCGTCAGCTTGTAGGAAAACTTTTGTATAAGACCCATACCCGTCCTAACCTTTCCTTTGTTGCTGGCCTTATTGCTTGGTTTATGCAAAACCCACATGAAAGTAATTGGAAAGCAGATAAAATAATACTTCATTATGTTTGAGGTACAGTGTAGTTTGGGATTCATTATAGTGCAGGAGCATCTCCTCTATTGGTTGGTTTCACTGATTCCGATTGAGCTGGTGACCCTAATGATTAGAAGTCTACTGCAGGTTATGTCTTCACTCTTGGTTCTAGACCTATTACATGGGCTTGCAAGAAAAAATGTGCCATTTCTCTTTCTTCAGCAGAAACCGAGTATTGTGGCACCATAGAAGCTAGTAAGGAAGCCCTGTGGCTTTGTCATGTCCTATCAAAGTTTGGCTTTCAGTAGCAGCGTCGGACTACACTTTGGTGTGATAATCAAAGTTCCATTCAACTATGCAAAGATCCAGTCCAACATCAGCGCAAAAAACACATTGAACTACACATGCACTTCATGAGAAATCTCATTCATGACCATGTTCTTGAAGTTCAATATTGTTCAACCAATGATCAAGTTGCAGTCATCTTTACAAAGGCTCTCATAGAGGCGAAGTTTTCTAAACTTCGATTTATGGTTGGAGTTCAGGAAGTTGTCACTAGGGGGGATAGGCTCTAATTCCTCTTTCCTTATCCTATTGTGTCATATTTGTACATACTTCAATCCTATCCCAAGTTGTTCTTAAGGGGGGATGTTATGATATTCTGACACACAGGAAATAGTTAAGTATAACTTGGTCTAGTGTAGAGTTAGGTAAAGTGTGTTTCTTTACTATGTACATTTGTAACTTACAATCCAATGGTCATGATATGTTCTAGACATGAAGTGATATGATGGTTCATTCTCTCCTCGGTATTACTAACACTTGATCTGTGGCTTAACAACAGATTGGTAAATGATCTCTATTTAAAGAGCATGGAGGGTCATTTGTAGGGTGACCATTCATGAGAGAAGCTTATGTAAATTTTCTTTCTTTTATTAATAAATTGCCTGAAGTGGCCATGTTGGCTCAGGTCATGGGCTGTTTCCCTCTTTGAGGGTTTTAACCATGTTAAGAATACTAGTGTATTGATCTGTGATCTATTTGTGAGCGGTGTCCTTTGGTGTGTTATCTGAGGAACTTACCTTGTAAATTCCTACACTACACAAGTATTTCCATTTGAAGCTTGTTTCGGTTATTTTTCCAAAGTTTCTTTTGTATTTTATCTTTGGTAAAGATTTTGCAGTAGATGGACATAATGATGTGGACAAAGCCAAGAAGTTCACTGAACAAATGCAGCTAATTCATCAAGGAGTACAAGAGCATCTTGAGGAAAGAAAATCCAAGTAAAAATCAAGGCATGTCAAGCATCGAGTTGATCATAATTTCCAAGTGGAAGATCATGTTGGGTTGTATCTCAGCAAGGAAAAAATTCAAGGTGAAGATTGTATGAGTCACCAAGGAAAGATGGTTATGAAGAGAATGTTCAGATTCTATCTATTGAATATTTTGCTCCTGAATATTTAGATGAGTTGAAGAGTGATTCAATTCTTGACAAAAGAATTAGAAATTCATGCAGAGGCAATGTGGAGTATGTTCGAGTGGGGCTCAAAGGCACCAATCCAAGTAAAGCAAGATTGGTTAAGATCTAGAAAGTGAGGAATATGTACTCTCACTTACTTGTTGAGTAAAAACATGATTTTGGTGGTCCAAAAGCTTCCTAGTGGTGAGGAATGATCCAGAATGATATAGGGGGTCAAAATATGCTCAAAATAAAAGTGCCTGAAATCACCTGAAACATGTGCAAAATCATAGATCTTGTCGTTCTGATTCTAATGACATTTGAATCACCTAAATTTAACATTGTATGTGAAATTTATCATGTTTTGAAGTTTTTGGTAAACAACTAAAAAGTCGACTTGCAGGGTTGACTAGGCAGACCATACAATGTTGTCATGTTGATGCAAGCATGTGACTGTGAAGAGTACGGTGTTAGACGAGCCAATCCTATGCTGACACATGGCACGGTCGTACAAGCTGGGTTGGCAGTTTGTGATTAGTCGTTGGATTTCACAGTGGACAAATGATGAGGCACCACATGGCCCAATGAGAGGGCACCACATGGCCCTATGTGATTGGCTAAATTTTTTATAGGTCGGTCGATTGGCTTGGCGAGGTTTGACCCATGACCTCCATTCAATTAACCGTCCACTCCACCATTACAACATTGCATAGAACTTATTAACTATGGTCGACGTGTTTAATTACCAGAGGTGGAGTGGAGGGTACTTGGGTGATTAATCCCTGGCCCCGGGCCATATGACACACAATGTGACCAAAACGAGTGTCGAGCTAGCAGGGGTGAGAATTTAGCTCGACCATGGTCCTATTCAACATCATGAGTCCATAGCTGGAGCTAAGCCGACAGGGGTGAGCAATTACTCCAGCCCTCAATCCTATCTGTCGCATATGACTGCACTTTGGGGCTAAAAATTCGATGCTAAGGCCATATTGGCGCATTTAAATGAGGCGAAAATTTAAACCAATTGCAATAGGAATTCCACTGGTTCCAGAAAAAATTATCACTCAGCATTTGGTTAAAAGGTGGATTTCATCGCACAGTTAGCGAGTTTTTCCAATTTGTCGAACAAATAGTAGGGAAATGGAGAAATAGGCCTAACTTGGTCATTCTTAAGTCTTTTTGAGACCAAGAAGAGCCTACACAGGGGTTTTTGGGTGTTCTGAACTCAATGAAGGTGTTATTTTTGTGATTTGAGTGTTGTATGTTGGACTTTTTGCAGAGCCAAGTCCTTTTATGTTGCAGGCAGAGATTGTGTTTGGCTTTTTGAAGCCATATGGAGAACATTTTTAGCATGTAAAGAGTCTATATTGGGGTTTTCCAACCTTCCAGATGCATCTGTAGTAGTTGTTTCTTCATTACAACAACCACTTTCGATATATTCTCAATTTGTTTGTGAGAAAAGACTATTTCAACACTTCATTTTGAAGCAGTTGAATTTTGTGCTTTTGATATTAGAATGAGTACAAGGATTGGTTGCCACATTTAGTGTGAGAGTCTTTTTTACTTCATTGCTATCATTTCTTTGCTGAAGGGAGTCAATTTGTCAGTGAGAGTTGCTTGAAGAAGAACGTTTCTTTGTAGGAGAAATAAGTTCCATTCTAGATGGAGGTTTACTCTATGGGTCAAATATTTGTAATGTACACCTTTTGTTGTTGACATCAATAAAGTGGCCTAGCAATTGGACCAGGGCCCAAAGACATAGACCACAAGGGGTGAACTTTGTTATCGCATGGTTGTTAATTTTTACCATGTTGGATTGTATGTGATTTTGTTTCATATTTAAGTTAATTGAAAACTTAACTATTCACAATTGGAAAAGTTGCAAACTAAGTTAACGTTTGAAGACCCAAATTTATCTTGCAAAGTGTTAGAGGATGATCGATTTCCATTTTTAGATCAGGATCGAGGTTGGATGGCGGAGTGATGAAATAAAAAGGTGTTGTGTCCCCCATCCTTCAACCATCTTATCCTTGAATTATATTTTCAATGTATCTCTTCTTGCTTGTACATTTCCTCCATTCTTCTTATGAGGGAAGTGTCCCTATCCACTACTTCCATAGTTTTGTCATTGCTGATGATTTCTTGTTGGAGAGACATCATTTCCTTTTCTAGGGCTTGTTTCTCTTGGAATATATTTTAAGATTCTTCTTTGTTCCATTGTCTGAGGAAAAATCTTATTTGATTGAAATTTTGTTGAAAGATAAACATTTTCAATATATCCTTCAATGGAGCTCATTCTTTGCCACCATTCATAGATTTTTCTTATTAGGCTAGCATCTATGAGCTAGAATTGTTCAAACATGAATGGGAATTTTAAGGGTTTCCCTAAGTTTCTCTAGGAAAGACAGATTCACCAGTGATTTGGGCCAGCATGAGGGAGGATCTCCATTGTTAGTTCATTCCCATAGGTGAGGACATTTTCTGAGATGAGGAACCGATCCAATAGGGAGGAAATATGCACTTTTCCTCCATGCTTGTCATTCTAATTGAAGAGTTCATTCATGGTTTTCATGTCCACCATGTTGGTGTCTTCAATAAAGCTTCGAACATTCTCCTATTCAAGATCCAAGTGCCTTCTTCCTCCTATGCTTTCATTCAAGGAGGTGATCATGTTTAAATCACCCCCTTTTATCCATTTGTGTGTTTCTACTCATGTTTGGAGAGAATAGAGATGCATAAGCATTTCTTGTTTCCTTACTGGGAGTTGAGGGCTATAAACATTAGAGAGAAAGCCATGCAGATCAACGCCTAGTAAATGAACAGAGATAGAAATAGCAAAAGTTTCTTGAGATAGGTGTGCTATGTCAGCAAGGTCCCAAGCTATTCCAAGGCCACCCAATGCTCCTTCAGCATCTACATATATGGTCTTTTCCTTTTTACATAGGCGAAACATTATTGATTCAAAACTTGAGCTAGAACATTTGGTTTCTTGAATTAGCAAGATTGTTGGAACATCTTGTTGAATCTTCTGATGAAGACTGTGTTTTTTAGAAAGGTTATCAAAACCCCTTATATTATAGGAGATTATCCTCATTAGGAAACAATGTTTTAAGAGGAGCAGATCTATGAGATTTGCTTGTATTAGCCTAAGTCGACAAGCTTTCTACCTAGTGTGTCAATTCTTTGGAGCCTTTGATTTCTTGCCCCATTACTTGAATTCTTTGCTGCGTTTTTTCCCTTCTTTAGTGATGATGTTATGGAATCCCAACTACTATGAGACCTTGGATTTTTAGAGTTTTACAACTAGAAGATTGATCTACTTCTATGGGACCGCAACTAGATCATTATGACGACATGCATCCTCAATAACTATTAAATCTATCCCTTCTATGTCTATGAAATTTTCCTCCTCCATCATATTATGTCCTTTATTTGCTTTGGATCTAGGTTTGTGGAATTATTTCCTAGAATGGATTCAGCCTTGCCATCTCAGTGCTCCTCCATTAGTTGTTTGTTGGTACCTTCTAGAGGGATTTCCAATGTGTTCTCTTGTTCTGGGTTGCTTGATCGTTCTAGTAGATCTACTAGCACTTCAAAGTTGTTTTCTTTCACCTATCCCTTGGGAGCGACAAAGGTGGTATTGTTCTTGTTGTGGCGCTTCTTGAAAGGGATTTTCATGAATCACTCTCTATCCCTTGTTTCAATATCCTTCAGGTTTTTCTTAGGTCCATCGAGTGGGAAATCACGGAATAGATTTCCATGCATGTGGCATTTCGTGCACCAAAAAGGGGCATGCTCATAGTAAAGGGTTTGAAACAGGTTTTTGTCTTCTGATTCCAGGGCTATCGCTTCAGGGAGGGAGCTTGAGATGTTCATGCATACACAGATCCTTGCATAAGAAGTTAGAATCCATGCTTCATTTGTTTCAAGAGGCATACAAACTCATCAAACTTGTTGTTGATGTCTTTCAATGTTTTAAGATCCTAGTATTCATATGGCAAAGAATACATGTGTATCCAAACAAGAGCCCAAGAGAAGTCCTCTTTGTCAAGGTTGAAACATTCCACCCAGTGGCACATGTACAACCTAGCTGAGTTGAAGAAGTAAGGATCCCCATCCATTACATACTTTTGATCTTCTGAGAGAGGGATTATTATAGAAAGAAGCCCTTTAGATCTCAATTTTACCGGATAGTGAGCTTTTGGCTTCCATCACATCATTATCTAGTGGAGGAGTTCTTTTTCACTTGGCATGGTACTACATGAATTCTATATTTCCATTCAGCCTCACTGGAGGGATGTGAATATGTTGGATTTCTGTTGATTTTCAATGCAAGTGCCCGTACTCTACTATATAGGGATCATTTTTAATTATTGGTGAGTGATTTCTACCAAACCTAGCTTGATGACATTAGTTGTCTTGGGATTGCCTAAATCAGGATCTTTTGAAGGGGTCAGGTTTATAGACTGGTTGGAGGGGCCAAGGGCCCCTCTCCCTAAGAACACCATTTAACAGGAAGCGCTCAACAAGGGGACTTCAAGGAGGAACCAAGCATATGGCAAGAGTATGGGGTCAGGAATGCAGGGGTGGCGATTGTGAACCCTACAAAGGTCGAATTCCAAGGCGCTAGTCATTGTAGATTTCTTAATTATGAAATTCATTTATCGTACATATATTTTTTCTCAAATCCATATTTTTTTTTAAGGAAACATGTATTGATATTATATTAGAAAACAACTTGGTTTTCGTCTAGTTCCCTTACAGATTCTGTAATGTTCAAAAAGAAAATACATCCAAAGGCTTCAAAAAAGTAGAGCTTGTTTATTTATCTACTAATAACCCTTATCCTATTATATATTTGACTATATACACGACAAAAAACACCTGAAAAATCCCTATACTAACATAATATCAAAATTTACATAAATCAACTTACAATAAATTTCCAGAAATTCTAGAGTCTCGTTTTGCCCATCATTGTCATAGGATGTGACTGTTATCTTATTTCTTTTCTTCCATGGTGGTTCCTCAATTTTTCCAATTGTAGCTTCATAGTAAATAACCATACTTCCATCATTTTCTTCTAGCTTTGACGCTCGAACACCCAGTACTACAAATTTGGCACACATCTCTTCCCAAACTGCTCCAATTGGCTATGTTGGAGGTCAAACTTAGTGTTCATCAAGAGCTCTTGTGATTTGTGTGCAGTTTCCATCAAGACAACCTTCTACTAGAGAATAATGAGCAATCCTTCCATAGACTTGAACAACTTGGCAAGGATTTTATTGGTATCAACCCTCTCATCCTCTGTCAATTGACCTTCCATGAGCACATAATCACTAAAGGAAACTACGATGTTTTCAAGCTCAAAAATGGATCCATGAAAGGAACAATTGTGAATGCATTGAAAATGAGTAATACAGTGTGCTTTAAAATACTGGCCACTCGCCCTTACTTCCTGCACAAAACCTTGATAAACAAGAATGTTTCCATCCCTGATATTTCTTTCCATCCATGAATTGGAAAAATATTAAATATAAAATTGAGCAGAGAGAGATATTACACACAAATCACATATCTTGTATTTTATTGATCTCAAGGGTTACATATTTATAGTATCTACATTACTGACAACGACACATCTAGGTAGCTATTAAAACTCACACATAGGAAATTGACTACTTCTAGATTGAAACCTAGGGACTTACAATGACAACTCACATATGACATGGAAGCATTACTTCCAACACCCTCCCTTAATGTTTAGATGTAGAGAATATAAAAAAAACTCACATTACAACAATAAATAAATCGTTGTCAGATTTGTTTGATATGGTCATCATCAACACCAACATCCACTCTGGAATCTCACAAATGCCACTCTTTCACCATGACATCTTCGAGTTGTCCCCTGAACTCGGTTTAAAACATAACCATCTTTGACCATCGTTGATGAACTTTGTAGAATTGATGCTTCTCAAACTCCCAGAGCACAATGGGTCAGTGTTGATATTGAACCATCTTATGGAACTGCCACCATTTTTGAATCCACGACCCTCCGCAACTTTCACCAGTTATCTAGGATAGTGTTACGGATATAGAATGTCTTCAGCAGACAATTCTACAGCGTGACCTTATAAAATACCCTATACTGGCGGTCCTGGAGCACGATCGATCACACCAACTTGACCTTATTAAGAATACATGTGACTAATTCTCACGAAGCACGACAAGTCACATTAGTTTGTTAAATAATTGATCTTTTCTTTGTGATTCTTTATAATATTTTTTATACATCAATATAGAAATGAAACAAACTACTCAACAAACAAAACACATCTTTTGCACATAAAAAATAAAAAATAGAAATAATTAAATAAATAAATTGTTGCCTAAAATCGTATTGTAATTGTGCATCTTGGTGGCATCAATTGTGCATTTAAGTGTCATCTAATTATAATTGTGCTGGAATTGGTATGACGAAATTATTATACCATAATATTTGACTACCGTTGCAATAACTCATAAATCGATTTATCTATGTTCTGCCTAACAATTTAGTGGTGGGCTCTAGCTCTTTGAACACAGATCCACAGCTCTTTGAATTCACAAAGTGTGGATCCACGACTTTTTGAACACAGATCCATGTAGGCTCCACGCGGATGCTCTTAATGCACAAGCCACTTGACACTAGGCTCCACCATGCACAGCTCCAGCCTCCACAATGCTCACACTGAATATTGTTTTTTTTTGCATCGCTTTCAATCTTCACACGATTTCATTGTTCAACCTAATTCAATGCTCCAATCCATGCTATCTTACACACAAGTTCACAGCAATCTCACCCACAGGTTGTTTATGTGTCGGGGAGATCTCTTTTCGCCCAGGCAGTGGTCACTGGTAGTGGACCATGGATCACAATGGAAAACAATGGTATGAGAGAAACCTGTAGCTCTGCTTGAAGAAATATTAGGCAACTCATTTTAAGCACTAAATTCCTCAGCACCAGATCTTATATTCATATCTTTCCGCACCGAAAATAACTGTAGCCGCTATTTCTCAAAGATTCCATGTGACAGCAAAAACTATGGATCAAATCATTCAGATCTCAGCCACACTAAATTTAGTTCTTCACAAACACGTATTGGTGATGGCACGCAGGGCAAGATACCAGAACAATGACTAGAATATGTCTCCCATCGATCAATATTTATTAATTTGGTAGCTCCTTGGAGGCTTGAATTCGATCAAAGACGTAGGTTTCGTTTTCGTTTCTCCCACAACACAATTGCAACAATATAATGAAAGACAAGCAATCAAACACAACAGGTTATGTTGCCAACGCACAGATGTACATGCAGGATCACAAAAAAAACTCACAAAGTAACAATAAAAATGCAAACACACATCTTAGCTGCCCTAATTTAGTGCAATAAAACTCAAGACCTTTTCACATCTCCCTGACCCTCCCTTCCCGTGAAGGAGTCAAGCCTTAGAAATATAAAATTGAGCAGAGAGATATTACATACAAATCACACTTTTTGTATTTTATTGATCTAAGGGTTACATATTTATAGTATCTAGATTACTGACAATGAAACATCTAGATAGCTATTACAACTCACACGTAGGAAACTGACTACTTCTAGATTGACACCTAGGGATTCACAATGGCAACTCACATATGACATGGAAACATTACTTCCAACAATTACACAAAACCTTGATAAACGAGAATGTTTCCATGCCTAAAATTAATTTCCATCCATGAACTGGAAAAATATTTCATTGACGAGACATTGATATTCTCTAGAGCTTACTGAAGAATAAGTGCTTAGAGTTGGTCAAGGCATCCCATGCTTGTATACTTGTTGACCTAGGGGGTCCTAACCCAGGTTCAGAGTTAGTTGCGCCAACCAAAAAAAACCCTCTACCACTGGCCCTTTTGGAAACAACCCGAGTAGCACGGGCTGCAATCTCACCCGAAGCAGTATGGGGAGATGCTGGAACCAAGTTTCCACATCCAGATATTAGTGTGATGTCTTTTAGTGCCCTAGATCTGCCTTCATGTAGATCTATAAGCCCCTAGGGTTCAACACTGTAACTCTATCCTAACAGCGCTTAGATATTCGTGAAGGTCAACGATTGGTCTTTACGAACCCTTAATAGTCTGTTCATCAACTTACGCGTGCCAAAAATCAACCCTAAACCAGAGCTCGCACAAATCTACTTAAGTGTTTAATAAACATAGTAGATTTTATCACAGTCTTCACGAACTCACAGAAACACATTTGCGTACATTAATTAACCGTTATTCAATAGGATTGCGTACATTTAGATCAATATTTCATAACACATTATTTATCAATAATATATCCTGCAAGCATAAATAAACAGAAGTAAACAAATAAACACAAGAATTTTTTAATAAATTTCTTTATTGATCTACAGTTAGGATTTACAGACTCAAAACTTCTCTACACACTTAGCTGTAGGGGTCTGCGCACTCAGTTGCGGATTCTACATAGGCCTTCATGCACTTAGTTGCAGAGCCTTTCTCTCCTATTTGACCCACTTCTCTATGCTAAGACTTTTCTTCTATTCACCCATTACATCCATCATTACATTAGATATATTCTATTCCTGCCTTAGACTCTCTAAGACACACCTACTTATAACTTTTTACATACAATCCCATGGTTCGCGGATCATGGGTGGATCACAAAACCGACTCAGCTTTTACATAAACAAGGGGTTAAAACCCCTTGAAATCCTAACCATATATGCGCTCCGCATCCACAAATCGTGGACATTTTACATCATTTACAATAATTACATCAAAACTTGGGTTTTTAACCTCAAAACTGACCCAGGGGACCCCATCCCAACAAGCCCTTAACAAAAATATCGTGAATCACCCTCGAGTCACTCGGTTGACACTGCGATCTTGCTACAAAGATTCCCCAGCTCTACGTGAACTACCACAACCTCGAAAACACTCTACGTAGCTACCTGCTTGACTTCTTCCACTAGCTTCTCTGTAGCTAGTCCTTCTGCGGCTAACCTCATCATCTGTTGCATCTGTTGCAAGCCCTTGAGCTTATCTTGAATGTTTATTTGATAAGATTATTATAACCAAGGCTCCAACTCGGCCTTAAGCAAGGCCTCCTTCTTATGTGCTGCTTCCCCTCCTGTAACTTGGCTAGGAATTGTGCTGGTGAAATGGAGCGCATCATTACCCTGACTTCATCGTACTACTTCTGCAGATCCCTAATCTCAGTATTTAGTATCTGCAGGTTTGGATCCTCTTACAGATTAGTGACCAACTCCATGGCCTAATCAAATACTAATGTGTAGTCTGCAACTGTGGCATCTAGAGTAGCTAGGCCTTCCTTGATCGTGGCTCTACGCTGCTCCCAAACCTCTGGTGGAGTTGATGGCTGCATATTCAATTGCAGCTCGCTTATCTTCATGTTGAGCTCAAATTGAACTCGACTAACCTCAGCTTTTCCCTCACGCACACCAGCAACTAATTTTCTAATCTTCGCTTCTAGTTGTGCTTCCTCGGGAATATGGACTTCAGGCACAGTTCTGCATGCCTGCGCAACTACTGACTCCAATCTTGAATTGTGCACCTGGAGCGCCTCCTTTTCTTCAAAAATATGTGTCTTCTCGGCAAACAACTGTTGATTATTAACCTTTATCTCGCTGACAACATTAAGTGCTCGTTGTTACTAAAGGCGAATTTCCTCCACGACTCCCTGTAATAGCGAATGCAATGAATCCAGTTGCATCACGGCAAGATGCAAGCCCATCTTCAGTACTTAATCAAGAAGGGCACGCTGCACCTTGGTTTAGGCATGGACTAAACCTGCAGGTAGGGGGAAGACTCGCACATCCATTGACGGCTACAGAATTATCTCTGTGCCTGTACTTTGTCCTTGCGCTGAACTGCCAGTTGCGCCACTTACTTTTCCGACGTTTTCTTGGATCTTGGTTTCTTGGAGCTGCAACTCGCAAAGATCCTTCTAAACTCTGCCTAAAGTTTGTATGTACTGCTGTAATACTTTTGTGGCAATGTCCTTGAATTTATCACCGATCTCATCGAGATCACTTTTTGTGAGCACCAGGGGGTCAACCTGTGCTTTTTAGCCTTTTGCTTTTTCCTTGATCCAGCTTGTTGTTCCAATTATTTCCTTTTCATAATGAAGGGGGTGTGTTTACCTTCCTCGCCTCTGTTGCCTTGCCCTATTTTTGTTTCTGTTGCTGTCAAAGGTGACTTGTCACCTTTTTGGGTCTCGTGTTGCTCCTGCTCTGCCTTCTCCTTAGCAACGCATTCCTCCTTGACCCAATCCTTTTCTGCAACATATTTCTTCTTCTACCCAACCAAGTTCTACGCAGCCTGCTTGGCTGCCTCCTTTCTTTTATTTGCACCCACACTCTCTGTACCTGTGCTTCGCCCAATAGCTAGATCTAAAGGGGTGTGCCACTCGGTTGGCCAACACGCCACTACCTCCTGCACATCAGACTATGTTACCAAATAGGGAAAGTCATACCACTTCTGTGCGAGGTCCTTTTGTGCTTAGATATAGACCCGGTGGTTGTCGGCCTTAAACGCTGCATAGGTGGAAAATTGCGTGTACAAGGTTGGGGACAACCTTGGGTGCTAGTTAACTTCCATACGGATACTTGCTTCCATCAGGACCCAAAAAATCTTAGTATTTGTGACAAGCGTGGGGTCCTTCGTAGCCCATAGGGAGGCGAACTGCATGGCCTCTAGCAATCCTTCTTCCAACAGAGGAAACTGGTTATCCTTCGATAGCTCCCATGCAACCAACACAATGGAAAGTAGCAACCAAGCATAATGAAATGACTTGGTTTCATCCAAGGTCTCGCAGGAATTCGTGAGGAATTCTTGGCATAGGTACCTGGAACAATTGAATAGTATGCCTTTCGTGCACTGAGTCGCTAGAGACACGACAAGCACTGTAACTTCATTTGCATGACACTTTCTCATCGCCTTGCCAACCAATCTTTGCACGACCAATTGAACTGCAAGGTCATTTATTGACAGAATGGAATACCCTCGTGCCTTCTTCACAAATTCATAATCTTTTTTCATGCGCTCATCCAACTCCTTCTCTCTTGTCTTTCTGCCAAACTCCTTGGCTGGATTCAGACCTTCATGAGGCAGCTGGATAATCCTATGAATAAGCATATATGGGATGGGTATAGGCCATCCTAGCCATAAACACCCATCATGCACCAGAGTGAACAATTGGCGTATGCAAGTTGTGTTACTTGGGGTGCGGTGGTAATGTGGCACCCAAAGCAAGTTGAGCATCCTGGATTGCTCAACACCGCGGGCCCATTCGTCTGTTTCCATTATTGTCACATTCTTGCCTTCATAGTATACGTGCTTCATGAAGTTATCCGTTGCTAAGTGTGGGAACTTAGTGTGATCCGCTAGGTCTCATTCCTCCATCTTTAGTAATGGGACTTACGCGAGCTACGAACCTTCAAAAGGAACCTGCCTAGGTAGCAGGGGTGTGGAAATGATAAATTTCTTAGAGTCCAGGTCTTTGGTAATCTTCGCCTTTCCCTTCCTCATAGAGATATATTGAGGGATCTTTGTGAGGGGCTCTGCTCCTTTGGCATCAACATCTTTTGTTCTTTGGCCTTCTTCTGCCTCTAGGTCTACAACCTTCTCTTTGCCTTTTTCAGGCTGCTTGTCTTTTTCTGTGTTGGTGTCGCGGTACCAGATTCTTCTATTTTTCCTTTGCAATGGATTGTTTCGGCCTTAGCGACCTCGGAACTATGGGCACTGTAGGCGTAGCTTCAACACTGAATATTTCAGGGCCTAGGGCGTTCGATATAATGACTTCCGAATTGAAATCTTCTGCAGGGTTGGTGGCAATCACCCTCTCCATAAATATCTCATGGGCTTCTAGGGAAACGTCTATGTGGGTGAAGAATTCCTCCCAAAATGCTCAGCTCATAAGAAACAGACATTCAAATGCATCCAAAAACTTATCCACGTCAATTAAACCATCATAATAAGGTAAATTCCTTAGCTCCAACGAAACACAATGCAACGATTTAGTCATCATATTGCAGTGCAGTGTAGATACTTCATGCAGACGATTCTGCCAATGCTCCAACTCTTCATTTGAATCAGATGTGCAAGAACTCTCTCGGTCCCATGAAATCCATCCATATATTGTTGGATTGATCCAGTGTTGATCTCGCGTTGTGATTTTGTAGATTTGATCTAAGTCATCTTCACTTTCTTCGTAATCGTGGATCGGTTCAATGTAGCGCGCCCCTTCTGCAGGGTCCAACGGCACTACAACTCAAAACAATTTCCATTCAAACGACATTGTCCTCTTCTTCATGTTTATGAATCCATTCATGTCAATGGCCCTGTCAATTCCGAGGAGCACGGGGTATGGATTCCTGTCATCAACGATCTCTATTACTTCAAAATCAGTCAGCACGCTCGCCCCTTCGATGTCAATAGTTACTCCATATAGTTGTCCTATAGGGATGATCTTCTGCTGATTTTCTATTATAAGTTGGACCGGAGACTACTGCATCGCAGGTCTCCCCATTCTTTCCCATGTCTTTTTTGGCAAAACGTTTGCATCGAACCCCAGATCCAAAATAACCTGGTTCATCTCATATTCTCCTATCTACGCAGTGAGCCTCATCTCTCGCCTTGTTATTGCCTTATGTTTGCCAATTTTTCTGATTACGTGGTGTCCATTAGGGGCGTTTTCTTTGCCTGCACATTTTTTTATTAACTCCTGGAAGCATTTCGCAACTTTTCTATCACACAAAATTTTCATGCAGGTCTCCAAGAAAGTGGTAAGCACAGAGGGATCAACCTTTGTAGGTGCATTGGTCTCTTGCACTTTGTTCTGGCTTCCTGAGGTGGAGACTTCAGTGAAGATTTTCTTGGCTCCCATAAAGGTTTCCTTAGCACACGCCAATTCAAAACCATCTTCTTTTTCTGGGGCCTTGTGAACCCATCCGTCCTCTTCAGGTTGTTTTCCCTTATCATCTCTAATTGTTATCCTGCTTCTTAGTACTATATTCATGCTCTGATCCTCCTCGTGGGGCTCCGCTCTCATCATCTATAAGTTCTACGTAAGTTGCTGAGGTTGTGCCTTTTTCTCCTACATCTTAGCTATCAGCACTCGTCATTCCTCTATAGTGTGGTTAAACTGGCTGCAGTATTGACATGACGGGCGTGTATGATTCTGACACTCCCGCGCATAGTGTCCTTGTGTCCCAAAGTTGTAATAAATAACCTGACCCCAACCTCTACCAGGCCCTCCTCCTCCTCGTCCCTAATATCCTCCACGCGCTCCTCCGACGCCCTACTCTGGAGGCTAAGTTTCTACTTGCATTCGGTAGGTACGTGTTCTTTCCATCATCAGCTCATAGCTACAACAGTGGCACTCATCGTGACCCACTAATTTGTAGAAATCACAAAACAACTGTTGTGGTGTCTGAACAAACTTTTGAAGCAAATGACAATTATCTGTTGCGTGTTTTCTAGCCACCTGACAAATAGCGCACCATAGCGCGATCCCCATACTCGGTCCTACTGGAGCTTATGGCCTCAGGGGAATTGGTCCCCCTCCTGTGATATAGTTCACAAATACAGGATAGTGGTCTTTATTATGCCCCTAGCTCTTACACTTCAGACACCATACTTCCGCCACACCTTTGGCTTAGCCTCTTTATCTTTCTTCAAGCTCTGCAATTCTAAGCATAGGCTCTGTAACTGAGAATGGATATGATGTATCCCCAAGGTCACATCCTGCATACTCATTGCATGAAACCTCATCACAATTTCTAGAGCTTCTTCCTGAGTTCCTATCTTCTATTGTGACAAAGAAATCCTTAGGCGGGATAGTAGTGAAGCTATAAACCACTCATGGTGTTGACCATCTATGAGTTGCATATTATCTTCTCAAATCACACATTTCAACCTTTAATCTAACTCCCAAGGAATCTCATCAACCCTCATGGTGATCTCCTTAAATCCAACTGCTCACTGCGAGTCAGACTTAGGCTTACTAAACTCTTTGTTTAAAGCAGCCTTAGTTTCTACTAGAGTTGCCACAGGATGATCAGAACAATACTTAATATACCACATCAACGCGTGATCCTGTAGAGCAGTAACTAATTGTGCCCTCTTTATATTGTCATCATTAATCTGTTGCCCTTTCGGTAACAACCTACGTAGTGCAAGCTATAGTCTCACATGAAGCAGTATGGGGGGATGCTGGAACTAAGTTTTCGCATCTAGAGATCAATGTGATGTCTTTTAGTGCCCTAGATCTACCTTCGTGTAGATCTATAAGCCCCTAGGGCTCGGTACTGCAACATTATCCTAATAGCCCTTAGACCTTCGTGAAGGTCCACAATTTGTATTTGCAGACCCTTAACAGTCTATTCATTAACTTACGCGTGCCAGAAAACAACTCTAAATTAGAGCTTGTGTAGATCTACTTAAGTATTTAATAAACATAGCAGATTTTATCACAGTGTTCATGAACTCACATAAACACGTTTGCGGACATAAATTAATTGTTATTCAATAGGATCACATACATTTAGATCAATATTTCATAATGCATTATTTATCCACAACATACACTGTAAGGATAAATATACAAAAGTAAACAAATAAACACAGAAATTCTTCTATAATCTTCTTTATTAATTTTCAGTTAGGATTTACAGACTCAAAAATTCCCTGCGCACTCATCTGCAGGGGTCCACGCACTCAGCTACGGACTCTACCTAGGCCTCTGCGCATTCATCTGCAGGGGTCCATGCACTTAGTTGCGGACTCTACCTAGGCCTCTGCACACTCAGCTGCAAAGCCTTTCTCTCCTATCTGACCCACTTCTCTGTGCTAAGACTTCTCTTATATTCACCCATTACATCCATCATTACATTATATCTCTTCTCTTTCTGCCTTAGACTCTCTAAGACACACCTACTTATAGATTTTTACATACAATCCCATGGTCCGCAAACCATGGGTGGATCTCAAAACCGATTCAACTTTTACATAAACAAGGGGCTAAAACCCCTTGAACTCCTAACCACCTACGCGCTCTGCATCCACAAATCGCGAAGAATTTACATCATTTACAATAATTACATCAAAAATTGGGTTTTTAACCCCAAAACTGACCCAGGGGACCCCATCCCAACAATACTCCACCCATACCTCCTCCTCTTTGAATTCCTATTACACATGTGTACCTCCAACAATAATTCGAGATACCAACTGTAAAGGTAGAAAGAATCAAGGCCTCGAATTATCAGATTGATAAATCCCATGACACGTGTAACTCCGACAATAATTCGAGATACCAAGTGTAAAGGTAGGAAGCATCAAGGCCTCAAATTGTCAGATTGATAAACCCTTGCATTGATACTAAATCTCTTGGGGGATTAAATTGCGCCATGGAACAATCTTTGAAGTGCTCGCCATATATTACATCCATGTGAATAAGATTCACAATAAAGTTCAAATCAATTGTTAAACCATGTAGGCCTTTTGACATGTCATTAGGGAAAACATAACATACAATATCTTTAATCATGGAATTTGATAAAAATAAGCCCAAACTTGATCCAACAACAATTTCCATTGGTCTGATTGCGCTCCTTGATTGGTTAGCAAGTCTGCCAGAGAGTTAAGTTGTCGATATATATGAAGAAATTCAGTTTCTTCAAACTGTTGAAGTTGTAGTAAGATCCTATGTAGAATAGGAGGTGGGTCTTTAATTTAATTTCCTTTTGCTTTTAGTAATTGGCGTATGACCACCATGGAGTTACCAAAAATTGAGATTGTTTTTATTTTATTTTCTCTTGATGTTTCCAAACCTTGCCATAGTGTTAAAAAATCAGCATTGTTGTTTGTACTCGTTCCTAGACCCCATGCAAATTGTGTTCCTAATTTTTTATCGGGGCCTAGGATCACCCCTCCCACCACCTCAACTCCATAGAAGTAGTGAAGAAATTACATATTTCCCTCATTACTAAAAGAAATTTATTATTATTTTATATTATTTATTATTTTATTATTTTTTTATTATTATTTATTTTATTTATTTATTTATTTATTTTTTTTCTACTACTTACAATTACTTTATGTCTATATATAAAGTTGATGTATAATTAAGGTGCAAGTTGAAATATTTTATTTATGAAATTGAATTTTTTTGTTATTATTTTTTAAGTTGTTAATGTAAGTATTATTTTATTATTTTTCAATGTAACTTTATGTGACAACAAATCCCTCATATTAGGTTGTTGAGTGCCTCTTTGTGCAATAATTGTAATGTTATGTGACAACATCCCCCACATATTGCATTGTAGAGCGCCTCTCGGAACAATCATTTAGTGTTTAAAAGTAAAAGATAAAAAAAAAAAATGACAAGTCATAAAAATAATTATATTTAGGATTAATTTATTAATGAGTAATTTAAATATTTATATAAATTTCACATACTTACAGTGTTCAATTTTCATTGTAATTTAGCATGATTTAAAGAGGCATATTAGATGTGTAATTTCATCAGGCTCACATAGTGGACATATATCCATTTAAAAATAAAAATAAAATACCCACTAAATGAAAAGACAATGTAAAAATAAATATTTATGTATATGACTAGTTTTAATTGAAATCATTATAGATTGTTGATATTACAATTGTATGATGCAAAATTTGTTTAGTGCTTATCATAAAAATAAAACTAATATTTCACTCCCCAATGGGGGCGACGAATCGGGCAAGTGAGTTATGCATGGGCAATAATGACTAACACCTATTCGTTGGTGTGGGGATCGACCTCCCTGTTCTCTCATGACATTTTTTGTACAAGAGGCATTATTGAAACATGTGTGAATTCCCCATCAACCTCGAGGAGAGTGGGAGGGGGCAATCCTCAAAGGTTTATGGAGGGTGGTGTGTTTCTCTAGCCAAAAATTTGGGTGTCGTATCAGTTTGAAGAGCATAGTGCGAATTCCAGGCACGGGAATAGGAAGTGTAGTGGGAATCTTGTCTGGGAAAGGTGGAAATTCCGTCACTGATGTCCCCTCCTCAACTTCTGGGCCAGTAATTTGGTCGATTTCCTTTTTGGTGTGTGGACTTTGGTTTTTTTTAGCGAGAGAGGGATTTGGGTATTTGGTTCTAAAGGCCATTCGAAGGTTCAGTTTTGGGTGGGTAGGTTCTCCTCTGCATCTACGCGGAAATTGGATTGCCTTCCTCAACAACTCTTCTTCGAGTATTTGCATGGTTAAGTGGCTTTTGTGGCGAAGGTGTGTTGGCTTTTAGGTGGTCTGGCCTGTGGTTGTCTTGCAAAGGGTTGGGGATGAAGAATCAAAGGTCTAGCTCCCTGTTGCTGGTTGGAATTTGTGCTACCATTTTCTTCTCTTCGTTTGACTGCTTGTGGTCTTGCCAGCGTGGGTGGGGTGACTCTCTATGGTTAAATTTGTAGTCTATGTTGAATTTCGTGGTTCGCTTTGTCTCTTCACAGTAACGTCGATTATGTTATAATGCATTTGATACCACATATTACTTGCTCCTCTTCCCCATTGACGCGCAATTCGGTCAGTCAGAGGGGTTGGGAGTCGCCTATGTAGGTTGTAGTGGAAATACCGATGATCATTGGCTCTGGTCAGGGTGGTAGAATTCCTATTCGTTCGGGTCAGGCGGTTTCTGGGGCTCGCGGTGGTCGTGGTCGTGGTGGCTTAGTGGCTGGTTGTGGGTGTAGCACCTCATAGACTCAACAACGGGGTGGAGCAATGTGAAGCAGAGGCGTGATTAGATGGTGGAAGGTGAGTCAGCCGAGGCGTGGATATAGCAAGGAACATCAGTGTTGTATGGAAAATTGTTGGGATTTGATTCAATTGGTATTGGAACACCTAGAAACCTCGGAACAGACGCAGCAGGAAGAGCACGTAGAGCTCATTGCCACGTTCAACAAGATGCATTACTTCCAGTGTCATGTCCGAGAGTAGGTTGTGGTGGTATGGTGATATAAATGTCGAATATTAGTTTTCTATGCTAAGATCCTCATCAGAATACAAAAATGTTCTTGAGGTTTTTACTCCAAAATAGCAAGTAAAATCATGAGATTTTATGTGTGTTTTCTTATGTTAATTTCATGAAAATTTTTAAATATGAAATCAAAACACTAAATGGAAGCATGCATCAATGAGTAATACACCAGCCATTGTTAAAGGATTTCACCCCTCCTGGGCTACATCTCCTTGGATCAGCTCTAATGGCATGAACCCTTCTCATTATGCTCAATGTTTAGAAAAGGAAGAGTACATAAAGTGCTGAACAATGGAATGGTTAGTTTCTCCTTCAAAGAAACAAACTTCTGCAAGATTTATCACTCCATATACATGTTAACCTATAGTCAAAGATGTAATCTTTCAACAAACAAAGGCATCTTACACCAAGACCCCATACTTCAACCTCAAAGAGCATCAACAGTACCATAGCCACTTGAAGTACATAAACAAGTCTCTCCTCCAAAACACATAGAGGAAAGAGGAATAAAACTTACAACACTGATGTAATAGTTGTTGCAGAAAAGACATGGAGGCTGGAAAAACCCTGCAAGGACATCTCCATCTTCAAACTCCATAAACTGATTCAACACTCTAGTTGACCATGGCACCCATAAACGTCAATATGCAAAAATCCTATCTAGAAGTGCTCATTTGATTCTGAAACCTGCTCCAGTGAGTCCAAAATGTTCAAAAATGTCTACCTAGCCTCTTTTTTCATTCAATTTGGTCGAAAACTAGAGAAGTTATGACCTTTCATAGTTTTCCCACTATTCGCTCCACATTTTCCCCAAAATTCGGTAGCATCCTACAATTTCGCCGAAAACCTGGCGAAATTTTTGGATCATTAAAATGACCACTAATGCTTAACTTCTAAATTTTTTGGCCACGTGGGGGGTCCACATGCCTGGGGGCTAAGGCCAACGGACCACCCCAGACTATCAAGCCCCCCACTCCACCTGCATCATAGTGTTCACATGGGCGGGCATGGTTTTGTTAACGATAGTGTAGAGCACAATTTCTATGGAATTCACATGGGCGGCTTGTTTGGGGCTGTGGTTAGCCCCTAACCATGGTCCATGGACTAGGATTGGGGCTTAACCACGGTCCCCATTCCCCAAACTACATGCATTAAAACTTCAAATAGATGTGCCTCCCACTATAGATAAGAACCAACAAGTAGGCGGTGTGGTAAGGCTTTGTGTTATGTGTTGGGAGGTGTCGGTTTCAAATCCTGTGGCCTTTGGCTCAGTTGTTGAACCAAATTTTAGTGGCATCCTAGGCTGCAATGTGGCGGCCTCCGTCTGGGCCACATGTCAGCCCATGGTTGGCCACTATTCCAACCAATAAAAACACACAATTTCAAACCAATACCACGGTGCCACTTGGCATGATTTGATTCACTGAGAAAACCTTGACCCAATCAACTGCCACATAACCTACCCAGTCAGTGCCACGTCAGTAGTACAGAATACTGACTGGGTTGTCCCCTTTTTTTTTTAAGTTCGCATGTTTGGCAAAACGATCAGAACACGATAGCTTGAGCATATGATATCTATTTTCCATGAAACGAGTTGCGTTGGAATCAGGACGATGAGATTTACGTGGTCGTTCAGGTTCCACATCATTTTGACAACTTTGAATATTGGAAATTTTTGAGCCCCTCATCACTCTTCCCCACTGAAAAGTTTTGGTCCCCAAAAGTTCACATTCAATTGTTCAAAATTTGAAGGTACAATTCCTTCACTTTTCTAAACTCGATCCAATCAATGGTTATAGTGCCTTGACTTGTACTTGTCTTGACTCTTTCTCAAGCTGAACTTGAAATATAACCCAACTAAAGAATTCAAATCCAATGTTCTTCTTGGCTTATCCATGTCACTATGGCCATCCACAACAACATCCTTCCCAAGAAGAATTCCCATGGTGCTCTTCTGCAAAATCCTTATCAAGGATAAGTTCCCAAAAAAACTTTGACAAATGAACCAAAACAAGTTTCACATAGTGAATACTTGTAGAACTTGAGTGCTTAACACAATTGTAATATACTAAATGTGTTGCAACTACTCATACAACAGTTTTAAAATGTTTTCTTAAAATACAAAAAGAAATGCATTTTACAATATGGAATAAACTTGACTCCCAAATTTTCCATTCAAATTGACTATCAACAAGCCAAACTAGCATAACAATGCCCAAGGAAAACACTGTTGCATATAAGTGATTTGTTTATGAACATCACTTTTACAAATTGCCCAACTATGGGGATATGCAACTAATTCAAAAAAAAGATTTACAAACTTCAATTGGAAAAATAGTCCGCCCATTTCTTACCCAACCAGGTAAATGAACCCTCTATTTGAACTTTTTCTCCTTCTAGAACTGCTTCAGGGATGGTCGCATCTTGTGCCACTTTTTCTTTTGTCGCTTCCTATTCTGGTGCTTGCATAATTTGCTTTCCCTTGCCAGGATGAAGTTGTGGAAACAATTTCCAACACTTCTTGACCCAATGGACACTGATATTGCAGCGAGTGCAAAAGTTCTTTTAAGCTTCTCTTGGCTTACATGTCTTTAACCTTAAATGAGATTTTCTCTTTTTGGTCTCAATTACATTAGACATAAACATACTCTTGATGATTGCTTTCCTTTTATAGTACTTATCTACACAATGGTTATATGAAAGGCAAAAGGTGAATGGAAACACATTCCTCAACATGTTATTCAAATCAACATGTTGTTTTCCATTATGAAAAGCATTTGAATTAACAGGACAATTATACCTCTTTTTGTTGTCCTTTGGTTTACTCTTCTTATGTGAGGAACTTGCATGGAAAGAAGAACTTAGTTTGTTTCTTCTTCAACTTGTTCATCTCTCTTTGGAGATGTTTTGCACTTCAAGTCCTCCTTATACTTGAGGAACCAAGCGGGGTCCAATTCTGGATGAAAATCATAACATCTTGCCTCCCTGTGTCCTCCCTTATGGAAAAAGGAACACAATACCCATGAGTTGTCGCTAGAACACCATTCTTCTTTTTCAACATAGCCTAAGCCTTCATATCTAGGCCTCTCCTTTGCCTCAATTGGAATTTTAATGCCTTTATGGTTCACTCCATGGCCTCCTCCTTTGTAACCCATCTTGGTCAAGAGATTGGAACCAATGCCTTTACTATGTTTTTCAAACACTTCAAATGAATTTAGATCAACACTTTCATGTAAAAAAGAAGCATGTAAATTCACACCATTTTCCTATCTTTTGATTGAAATACAAAGACGTTTTCAAACTCTCTTTTGATTTTGGATGTGTCCTCTTGGAATCTTTGGCTCTCTTCTTTAAACTCCTTGAATTTGGGTGTTGATAGAACCTCGTCCTCCACATCATGTGGAAAAAAGGTACAAACTTGTCCAACTTCCTTCTCTGAGGGACTTTCTACACTAGCATCTTGCATAAGAGTTGTAGAAAAACATGAATATTGTGGAGAAGATGGTGGTTTATCACCGTTCTTGTTACCTCCTTCCCTCGGAGAACATTCTCCTCTTGGAGGTCTAGAGTGTTCACCATGCAATTTGGTATTCCTCTCTTCATAGAGTACTTTCACCATTTCTTCCATGTCTAAGAAAACCTTTCTAAAATACTTCACATCCTTTGACATTCTTGCAGACTCTCCTCCTTGGGACATGCTTTGCTTGAAGCTTCTACTGCAACTTGAGGTAGAAATGGTGGTAGAGATTGTAACAATCTTACTCTCCTAGCCAAAACCTTCTCCTCAGTTGAGCTTCAAAACACATTCACTTGAAAACAACGGTCAATTCCTCCTTGCAAAAAGCAAACTAGTTCTCTGATACCAACTTGATCTGAATGTGGAATACTAGTTTTCTATGCTAAGATCCTCATCATAATACAAAAATGTGCTTGAAGTTTGTACTCCAAAATAGCAAGTAAAAGCATGAGATTTTGTTTGTGTTTTCTTATGTTAATTTCATGAAAAACTTTAAACATGAAATCAAAACATTGAATGGAGGCATGCATCAATCAGTAATACACTAGCCATTATTAAATGAGTTCACCCCTCCTAGGCTACATCTCCTTGGATTAGCTCTAATGGCATGACCCCTTCTCATTCTTCTCAATGTTTAGAAAAAGAAGAGTACATAAAGTGTTGAATAATGGAATGGTTAGTTTCTCCTTCAAAGAAACAAACTTCTGCAAAAGTTTTCACTCCATATACATGTTAACCTACAGTCAAACATGTAAACTTTTAGTAAACAAAGGCATCTTGCACCAAGACCCCATACTCAAAATTCAAAGAGCATCAACAATACCACAATCAACTTGAAGTACATAAACAAGTATCCCCTCCAAAACATAGAGGAAAGAGGAATAAAAGTTACAAAATTGATGTAATACTTGTTGCAGAAAACAAATGGAGGCTGCAAAACCCCTGCAAGGTCATTCCATCTTCAAACTCCTCCATAAACTGATTCAACACTCTGGTTGACAATGACACCCATAGAGTTCAATCTGCAAAAGCATATATAAAAGTGCTCTTTTGATTATGAAACCTGCTCCAATGAGTTCAGAATGTCCAAAAATGGCTACCTAGCCACTTTTTGCATTCATTTTGGTCGAAAACTGGAGAAGTTATGACCTTTCCTAGTTTTCCCACTATTCGCTCCACATTTTCCCCAAAATTCGGCATCATCCTACAATTTCGCCCACCAAGTGCTCTAACAGAGAGATAATTTCACCGAAAACCGAGTGAAATTGTCAAATCATTAGAAATACCTCTAATTATTAACTTCCAAAAAATTTGGCCATGTTGGGGGCTAAGGCCAACGGCCCGCCCTAGCTGGTTAGGCCCCCCACTCCACCTCCGTTATAGTGTTCACATGGGCGGTCACGATTTTGTTAACGACGGTGTAGAGTACAGTTTCTGCGGCATTCACATGGGTGGATTGTTTGGGGCCATGGTTAGCCCCTAACCATGGTCCGTGGACCAAGGTCGAGGGTTAACCATGGTCCCCATCCCCCAAACTGCATGCGTTGAAACTTCAAATATATGTGTTTCCCACTATGGTTAAGAACCAATAAGTAGGCGGTGTGGTAAGGCTTTTTGTTGTGTGTTGGGAGGTGCCAATTTCAAATCCTGTGGCCTCCGACTCGATCATTGAACCAAATTTTATTGGCCTTCCCGGTTGCCACGTGGCGGCGTCTAGCTAGGCCACATGTGAGCTAGTGGTTGGCCACTACTCCAACCAATAAAAACGCACAATTTCTAACCAATACCAAGGTTCCACTTGGCACGATTTGATTCGTTGAGAAAACCTTGACCTAGTAAACTACCACATAACTTTCCCATTCAGCACCACGTCAGCAGTACAGACTACTGACTAGGTTGTCCCTTTTATTTTTAAAATTCGCATGTTTGGCAAAACAATCAGAGCGCGATATCTTGAGCATATGATATCGCTTTTCCACGAAACAAGTTGTGCTGGAATCAGGTCAATGAGATCCACGCAGTCATTCAGGTTCCACATCATTATGAAAACTTTGAATTTTTAGCAAATTTTGAGCTCCTGATCATCGGGGAGGCCAAAATCTATTATCGGAGAAGGTGGAGAAACTAGAGTCATGGATGAACCCAGGGAAAATTTTAAGGACGGAAAATAATCTTAAATTTTCGAAACCTTGGTGAATCTTACTAGTCCCTAATATAAAATTGTTAAAATATTTTGAGATATATCGATAAAAATATTCAAATTTCTAAATTATATATAGTGTTTCTTAAACATTTTAATGATATTTAAGGTAAAAAAATATATATAATCTAAAATTTGGGTGAATCATTTTTAGAAAAAATGGAAATTGGCGAATCTTTTTTTTGCAAAAAGCATGGAAAATTAGCCCATCTACGAATATTAGCCCCTAAACTTTTCCATGGATGACCCACTTTGAAGAGCATGTCCAGCGTTCCTTCCACCTTCCTCCTCCTCCAAGGATAGCTCCAACCAATCCTACTTCTATTACTTCATATGACTAGCATAGTGACATGTGTCTTCTGGTGCTTTTAGACTCCTAAGTTGTGGATTGTCTTTAATTGTATTTCTATTTCTTTACCATATGTTGATTGTGGTAGTCAACAAACCCTTTCGGGGTGAGACTACATGCATTTTGTTACTGATGTACCTCCCTTTTGATGAATGAATAGAATCTTGACTAAAAAAAAAAAGAAAAACTAATTTTCACTATCAATTGTAAATTAAAATTATTTCAATGTTAATTATGTATATACAAGTGTAGTCATATAAATTAAATAGTTGGTAAACACCCATAGGCATCAATCAATAATAAGATCAAAACCCTTATTTATCATAAATCTCATCTTGCTAAAATTTAAAAAACATAAAAATTAACGAAATTATTACAATTATTATTATTATTACAATTATTATTATTATTAATGGTAAAAATAATGAAATATAAAATTAAACATATATACATTAAAAAAATTGTAGTAAGATTTAATCATGGAGATTCTTGATTCTTATATCCTAGTGATGATGATGATGATTAATGTATACTAAGACCGATATGGTCAATTAGACCTTAAGAAAGAAGTGATTAATTGAGATTATTTAAAATTTTATTTATGTGGTAAAAAACGAGGGAAAGAAGCGTTCCAAGATCACTATAATTTTGCTTATTGAACAAGTCAATGAGGTTGCTATTGGGGCAAATGTTTTGAAAATGAGAACGTATGTAATGGCCGAATAATCCAAGAGAAAGTTCTTTTTATCTTTAACTATCATAGTATCACAAAGGAGGCATATTCTTTCGTCCCAAGGTATCTTAGGAATATACCAATGTTCGGTTTCACTCCAGAGTTTGTGAGAATTAGTTCTAATCCTTGCAATGTTCATTCTCTTCTTAACACTGGTTAAGGCATAAAGATAATTCTGGTTAGAAAGCGTGGGGTTGATTACCTCCTTATAGTATCTTAACTTTCTTTTCCCCTCTAACTCCTTATCACTCCACAACTTATCCTTAAATTTGGAAGTAATAATGTTTTTTATATTATCCTTATTCCCCAAGATGATCTCCTCCTTTATCTCCCAATGGCCGAGCCAGGACTTGGCATCTTTATGCCATCCTCGCTTGAGCCGAAGGTGGTTTTGACTAGAGCTAGAAGAAATTTTTGGGAGTCTCTTGACTTCCATGTTTTACAACTTCTTATACATCAAATACCTAAACATAGTCGTGCATTGAATGGGGGAAAGACTAGCTTCAATCATGAGAATAGGGTGGACAATATTTCCTTTAATCTTGAGGTTGTAGGTTATCAATTGCTTTTGGATCATTTAAATCTTTCTCCATGAATCTCTAGATAAACTGCAACCCGACACCTCACGTCCATATAAAATAAAAGGGTGAAGAGAGTCTCAAAGATGATTTTTTTTTACTCCAAACTCAAAGATCAATCATCTTAAAATTATTTTCAAGCTCATAGTAAGCTTTCCAACCTTCTATAATCCTTTTTTCAATGTTGTAGTTCCACTTGAGTTGATGGTGGATGTCAATACCTAAATATTTGTAAGAAGAAACATTATCTAAGTAATTGTTATTATAGATGAAATTATCATAAGCAACCTTTTTGGATTTAAGAATCATAACTTTAGTCTTATCAGTATTAATAGTCATACCCATCTTGGAACAATAATCATGGAGGGTTTTAAGCTGCTTTTCTAGATAGTGAGGACTCTTGGCAAGAAGAATGAAGCTCAACATGGAGGGAGGTGTGATTCTACTAGTGCTCAACATGGAGCTGATATGTGTCATTTTTAAAATAAAAATAAAATATTCTATAAAAAGATGATGTCGGCTATAATAAGAAAACAAAAACAAAATATTATATCTATAGAAGATAATATCCACTATAATAAAAAACAAAAATGAGTACAGATGTTTGATATGAAGGAGATGTGATAAAAATATTTCATTCTCACTCTCAGCCATAAATAAAATATTTAGATAACCATATGGAGTAACAAAAGTTTATATTAATTTTAAACAAATAAACTAACTAAAAGTGAAAATGCCTTCTATTTTTACTTTTGATTATAAGCAAGGCTCACAATTCTTATACTTTTTAAAAATATTTCAATAAAACATTTGAATAAACTATTTAAATATCTATATTGAATAACTTATTTCAAAATCAATTATATATATAAACCATGATAAAATATTTTAATGTACAAAAAAAATTAAAATAAAAGATTCAACTACTTTATGGAAGTGATGTATCTTTCATTTATTTTTTAATATACTTTTAAAAAATATATCATTACAACATTTAAGAGAGAGAAGGTGTGTGGACCACAATAAAATATTTTAATGTTGGGATAAAAAAATGAAAGTAAAAAATTCAATTACTTTCTCATAAGAATAATAAAGAGGGAGATGTATAATTTATTTAATTCTTAATATAAAACTAATATATGGCATTAATATTAATAAAGATAAAAAAAATTCAATGTGAGGGCATAGATAAAATATTTCAATGCCCATATTATATAAGTATATTTCAATGTCAACTATATGCGTGATTTCATCCTTGCTCAACATGGAGTTGATATGTGTTTCTCTTAAAATAAAAATAAAATATTCTCTAAATAGAAAAACAATGTTGCTTATAATAAAAAACAAAAGTCAATATGTATGTTTAAATAATTTTTAATTAATTGCATTATAAAACATCAATAGTTCCAACCTCAGTATGATCCATCGATTTGTTGTTGATATTACAATCCAATGTGGTAAAAATATTTCACTCATATCAACTTTAGAAAGAGATAAAGTAATTAGAAGTAAAGAAAAGTGTGTATAAACTATTTGAGCATCTATGTTAACTTTAATTTATGTCTATACCAACTTCATATAGATAGATGTATAAAAAAAAATATTAAAAGAAAAATATTTAAATGCTTTATATAGTAAAATATTCAATGCCCAAAGGAAGAAAGTAATTGAAAGTTAAAAAATAAGCACGCTAGTGCAAGCCTAGGCTTAGCCTAGACACACACACACAAAGAAAGAGAGAGACATGTAATTCATTCAATTCTAAATATTAAATTAATATGTGACATTTAAAATTAATAATAATAACAAAAAATTTCAATGTGGGTCATCAATAAAACATTTTAATATGCAAGATTAAGTATTATTGGTGTATACCTAAAAATATATTAATAATAAAAAAATCATTTTATTGTGGACAATATAGTCCATAGATAAAATATCTCAGTGCATATGCTATGTAAATGTAAATTATTTGAATGTTATATAATTATATATATATAATTTTTATGTTATAACGTTTGAAGTCTCACTATTTTACATTTTGGTCATTTTTTTTAGTATATGTTTTTGGTCAATTTAGCTTAAAATCCATCAAAGATTTTTTTGGACTTACAAGTTTAAGTTATGTACTCTAAATAGTATTCAAAATACAATATAAACAATGAAAAATTATGCATTGTATATATAGAGAGAGAAGCACTATAGAGTCATTGGGATTTTCCAAGGGATGAGAGGGATGCAATTTTTTTTTTCAAATTTTGTACTCTAAAAGAGGTCTGCACTTAAGAGATTTGATCCCTCTCGGTGCATGCTAGCTTAAAATGGATGTTTGCTATATTATAGAATATTTTATAGAGATTAAATCATTACCATCCACTTAATAATTATTGATAATTAAACCAACGTAGATCCATCTTAACCACAACTCTAACATGAGTCACGAGGGATCACATTTCTTCAGATGCAAACTCATTTTAGAGTGCAAAAAACAAAGTGATTTTTTATTGTTTAAAATATATTTTTGAGTGTTATAGAGATTACATAACATGTGCATTGAGTTATTTTACACTGGTTTTTTGTTGTTGAATTGAGGCTTCTGTGATCCATATCAAGTTTATGAGAGATTTTTCGGTGTAATTCGAACCAACCAGTGTGGTTCATCGTTAGGACAAGTTGAAGAATCAGATCTAGATTGCAAGTTAAATAGTCAGAGCAGAACATCCAACGACAATAATATTTGACCAGGGAACGATTATATTGACTAGCTAATGGCTATATTTGACTAGGCAACGACTAGTTGGACTGGCTAGTTGGATTTTTTTGTTATTAATATATTTTTAAGTATAAGTCAATATTAATTCATATTAAAATATTTTATTCATAGCCCACATTGATATTTTATTCTATATAACATCAAAATATTTTCTTTTAACATTTGTTTCTATATATAGATATATATGAAGTTGATACCACGTGTTAAAATATTTTTGAAAAGTATAAGGCTTAAAAATATTAGTCACATATTTATTTATTTTAATTTTAATTACTTTACATGAAATTATATTAGGTTATATGGACAACTAATTAAATATGCACACCGTATTTTTTTTCCCCTTTTATTATAGCTAACATTGCTTTTCTATTTAGAGAATATTTTATTTTTATTTTAACAGCCCTACTGACATACTTATATATTGCCTTCACATTAGGTTGTATGAGCCTCTAGGCTCAATTAAAGTTTTGGTAGATTTATTCTAAAATAAACACACCTATCAGCCTAATTTTTCTTATGATAAAAATGTTATATCATAAATGTTTTATTGGCGTGTTACTTAAAATGAAATATGTTATGTGGAGTATATAATTTTTCTTATGATAAAAATGTTTTATTGGTGTGTTATTCAAAATAAAATAAATGTGCCCCGGATGCGGGTGATTGATAGTGCCATCACGGTGCTGAACATCTGGGCGGGCAAGTGGTATGGCCACATGGCCTCCCGCACTGCCAACGAGTCACCCACCGCCATTATTAATGGCGTTTTAATGAAGTAAGACAGGGAAAAACCATTAATGAAGGGAGAGAGCTGAGGCCACCTACTTCTGGTTCTGGACCTTAAGATGGAGAATAACTAGCGACCTCCCCCTGCTCTGCCTCCTCTTGCCTACAATTGCTCTCCTGCAGCGGCTCAGCCTAGCTCCAGAACAGCTATGGGGCGACGATGTCAGCTTCTCTGCTGCATCGAGTTCATTGACGGTGCCCATTTCTCCCATAACCCGCTCTGCTGCTATAGAATTGTTGTTCCAGGCCTCAATTCCGCCACTGACAACCATTTTCCTCCCTCCCCTGTCTTCTCTGGCCACTCTACCCCGTTTCCAGCCCCTCCTAGCTCCTAGAGCACTGTAATTTACCCTATCAATATGCCCCACCTCCGGCACAGAATGAGAAGTCATTGGGGAAGCAATCGAGGGAGAGCAATTCGCCCTCCCTTGCGGTCCCCGTCTAACTCATCTCAGGCTGATGCATCCTCGCCTTCGACTGCTTCTCAAAGCCGGGGTCGCTATCCCAACACTCGCAGTGGTAGAGTGCATGCCCAAAGAGTTGGCCAAAGGCATTTAGAGGAAAATCTGAACCCTCAAACTGACACCAAGCCATTACTGAACCCCCCGCACTCCACCTAATTCCATTTCAGATGCACCCTACACCGCCCCTGTATAATTGCCACCGTCTCTGTTAGCTTTAGGGAGGAGCCTCAATGCACCATTACCCCGACTAGCAACACTCGAAATAGGATGGGTGATAGCAGGAGGGACAACCTGCAAGCGGACTAACTTGGAACAGCTCAGAACAGAATGGAAGCTGGCGGAACAGGCTAGAACAGAGCGGAAGCCGCTTGCTCCAGCCTGAAAGATGGTCAAGGGAAGGTGGCAACAGGAGCGAACAGTCCAGATAGCAACAAGAAGCGGGATGCCACGACCAGTGGCCAGCAGCATACTGACGATGACGACCCCTATGCCTATGGGTGTTTCATCGTGGAGGAGACACTGGCACCTGCTGACACCTAGCAAGCTTCATTTCTCTTTCTAGGTGCCTAGTCATCAGGTCCTCTTTGGTCTTTTTGTGGTTTTTTTGTGGTCTGGTTCCTAGTCATCAGATCCTCTGCTACATGGGTGTTTTTTTGGGTTTTTGCTTTGCTAGAAAACTCTTAAACATGATTATTATAAGCTGGTTTCTCATGCGTGGGCAGCTTCTTCTCTGGACTGGTTTCCCCGCGTGGGCAATCTATTTTTCAGTCACTGTTTGATAACGCACAGTAAATTTTTGAGACAGTTTCTGCAGAGGCGAGCGCCTCCTATAACACTATTTTTTTGTATCAATAATAAATTTAGTCTTACTTAAAAAAAATAAAAATAAATATATAATTCATTTTACATTTGGTTTATATATAAAAAATATCTCTTAACTTCATAAAATCTAAAATATAAAATCGTACTAAAAATTAGTGATGTTTTTTATCCAATTATATTTTTTAACGGTTAATATTTAAAAACACTTTAATTTTAAAATCTAAAATATGAATCTATGCTAATATTTTAAAATCATAATGTCTCTAAATATTGATTAAAAAAAATACAACTTTATATTTCAAATCTTATAATTATTGATTAAAAAAACTATATAATATTTATCAATTAAAAGGTTTTCTCTTATATAAGATTATGGAATACTCAAACTTAGATGAGAAATTGATTAATAAAGGGTAAAAAATATGAATTTTTAATAAAGCTTATGGATACTCACTTAATTAGAAATTGATTAATAATGGGTAAAAAAAATCGATTATGAATACTCAAACTTTGATTGAAATGATTATAAGTGGTAAAAATATGAAAATGTATTTGGTTTATTCATAAATTCAAAAAGGAAAAAAAAACCTATAATATTGCTTTATTCTTTTATAAATTATAAATGAAATAGAATAGAATATTTAAAATAAAAGATTAAAATGAATAGAATATAAAATTTAATGGTTTATTATTTTCTATATAAAATTATTAAGATTAAAATTAAAGAAGATAAAATAATAGAATATTGAACTTATGTTTATAAAAATTGAAAAATTAAATTATAAAAAAGAAACCTAATAAAATACATAAACACATTTTTCAAACGTATTTAAAAAAACTATGTGAATCATTGCTTATAAATATATCTTAATATATTTAAAATTAAAATATTGTAAAAAAAATATTGTAAATAAATGCGAAAAAAAATACTGCTAATAAATATTAGAAGTGAAAAAACACTGCGAAAAAAACTGCAATCGCATTGGTAGTAGATTTAGGTCGACAAGTTTCAAACCAATCAGTTAGTTATGTTAGTTTAAATAGGTATGGTAATGCATAAAAATATCAATGGAATTTGAAAATAATTTTGGAAGCAATCACATTCATAGATTTAGGTTGAAGCTTTTCGAATCAACCAGTGTGTGGTTCATCATCCTGATAAGATGATATTATTAATAAAAATAAAATAAATTTCATTGCACATAATTTAATTTAATTTTCACCTAAACTTTTCTGCTGCTTAAATTGGAAAATCTAAAAATTAGATACAGTCATATGAGTCCAGGTTTTTCAATAAGGCCATGGTCCTAAGATTTAGCTCCATTTTATAGGCTTGAAAATACAATCAAGTTATCAGTTTCAAAACATATGAATATGTAGAGACGAGCATGGACATTCACAATCACATCTCAAAAACTGTTACAGAACGAACACTTTCAATAGCACCATATAAAAACACACTTTAACTGAAGTTTTCTTCCACACTTAGTCTTTACTGTTCTCCAATGTACTGAAATGTACTATTCATGTCAGCTGTCGAGTTCAATCTCATGATCAATGTGTAGAGTTTTTGATGAATGTGATTTGGTTTCTGTACATCATTGACTACATGAAATTTCATGGTTTGACTGATGGGGGACTGGCCGAACCGGGAGCCATGTTCAGTGAAGACACTGCATTGTCTTGCTTTTGGGTTTTAAAATGTTGATTTCTGAGATCTGTAGCGTCACCAAGTTTAAGCTTGCTTTTCTCCATATTGATGTCTGCCACCTCTGTCTGTAGGATTTCAACTTTGGAAAATGACAAGTGTGCTCCATCTTCTAGCCTTTTGATGCTGGCATCTCTGTCTGCATTTAGCTTTTTCGCTTGTATAAGTAAACTATTCTCATTCTGCAACACTGCCATTTCTTCCTTGAGTTTTTGATGCTCTTTAACTCTATTGGAATCGGGATCTGCTTTGAGGCACTTGATCTCTTCCTTGAAGTGAAGCAGGAGTTGCACAAGCAAAACAAATTCCTCTTTGAGACTCTTCTGCGTATCTGGTGTCGTTAGCCGTTCTTCTGTGAGTGATTCTGTCTCTCGTTGGAAAAGCTCACATTTTTTCAGCAGATTATGAAGTTGCTGCTTACCCCAGGTGATCTCATTCATAAGTGCAGCCCTTTCCGATGCCAGACCACTTGCAAACTTTTCCCGTTTCAGTATGGAAGCTTTGAGGTGGGCTATCTCCCTCTTCAATCCGATGTTCCGTTCTCGCAGGTCTTTTGATTTCCTCTTAAAGGCACGGTATCCTTCTGATATCTTCAGCACTTGTTCTGCCAATTGTTTGTTGCGGTTCTGAAGAGAAGCAATCGTTTCTTGGGTACCTCGGTTTTTGGTTTTATTTTCCCTGGGATAAGCCTCTAACTTGTTTGACAGTGTCTTGTTTCGCTCTTTTAGGTCATTCAGGTGTTCCTCCATCTCACTCGATAGTTTGGCTTTCAGTGCCAACTCTGCTGCCATGATTTCTTTCTCCCTTCCCAAGGTAGAGAACAAAATGCGAAGGTTCTTAAGATCAGTGAGCTTTGTTGAAAGCTCCTTTTGTAGATTCTGATTTTCATTTCGTGCCTGTTCAAGCTCTGTCTGCAAAGTATTGACATCACCTTGCTCTTCCATACATCTGTTATTTTCATTTGTTAATCTGGTGTTTTCACACTTGGATTTTACAAGTGCTTGTAAAAGATCCCCAATTTGTTTTTGTTGGATGTCAACAAGCTCAGTTTTAGCTTTCACATTCTGTAGCAAAAGGGTAATTTGGTCTTGCATCCCAACAAACTGCCTAGAATTTTCTTTTTTGAGGTCCTCATTTTCCATCAATAAACTAGAGGTCCCGTCTCTAGAATCCTTTATACCCTGCAGCTCACTGGATGCTTCGGTTCTAAGGTTGCTCTTGCTTTTCTGTAATAACGGTTCTTCTTGCACATTGTTAGTTTCTTTCTGAACATTTCTATCATCCTGTCTGCTCACTACAGGATTCTGCTCCTCCTGTTCTGATGATTTGCATATCATTTTATCGGTTTCAAGTGTGTAAACACCAGCCCATCCACCATTATTTTCCATGTCACATACTACGTTTTTGGCTTCATCATTATTCTGAACAGGTCTTTGCAATTCCGTTTTTAGAGCCTTGTTTTCTTCTTCTAGGGAGACCATCTTTTTCTGCAAATCTTCAATTTCCCTCTGAAGCTTTTGACCTTTTCTGATCTCATCTTGTAATTCTGCTTCAATGTTAATGTTTTCTTTCTGGAAAGCATCAATGCCTTTTGAAGATTCTTTCTGCATAAGTTTTAAATCAGTCTGGGATTCTAAATCAGTATCTGCCGTGGTTTGGGAACTGGCAATATGTTCCTCCGAATTCAATCTCTGACCTGATATGTTGATTCTCATGCTTTGAGGCGTTTCATTCTCTTGTTTCAGCGTGGATATTCCTATATGGAACTCTCTTATCTTTTGCTCAAGGACCCCATACTCATCTCTGTTTTTCTCAGATCCAATTCCTGGTCTTTCATCCCTTTCGTTTATGTCCTGATACTCAGGCTGCAGTTTCAACAGGTTCTCTATCACCATATCTGAATTTGCAGTGTAAAAAATATCATCTGAACTCTTGACATCTATACCCATGATGCTTGATTCAAGCCCATCACCAGACCCTGCTACCAGGCCTTTCTTTTTGGACTGTTCACTGTCCATGCCTACAGAAATAATGAGCATTGTATCCTCAGGCCTATACTTTTAACGCACAAGGACATAGTCCCACATCCAGGAATTAAAATTCCTGTTATATTTAACCCAAAGAAAGGCCTGCTTGAATTTATTTGATCTTAAGCAAAATATTTCATCGATAGACCTGCTAAATAGGAATCTACAAGTAGCAGCATTTATTGACATAAGACCAGAATGAGTACCTTGAAAATTTTCTCGAAGCAAACTGGAATCCCTAGGACAAATACGATTGTCCCACAGCCCTGACTGGTAACAAGTTACAACTGCAAGTAGCTTTTTCGAATGATGTATATTAGAGTCAACCAAGATGCTGCTTGAGCAGGTATTCTCAATAGAGAGTCTGAAGAAAGCCTGAAATGCAGGATCGCACCGGTGGAAAGCCAAACAATCTGCAACTACCTGGCAAACAACCCTATATTTAGATGAACATAAAATATTGGGAGAGGACAAAATTAAACAAATTAGAAGTAAGATACCAAGAAATATTTAGTAAATAGTTCTAAATAGGACTCGACTCCATAACTTTGGCCATGGGTCATTTTCTTGACACAGATAAGTGGAAATTCTACATTGGAATATTCACTAAGAATCAAAACCCTGATTGAAATTTATCTAGCACGGTCAGCTGAAAGGCATTTACAAACATTATATCAAGCGATTCTTTCAGTCTTTCATGCATACAAAGAATTAGGGAATAGCAGACACCGACACAGAGATATGATATCGCCTTAAACTGTGAGATATGGCGATTCTGTTGCCAACAGTAATCTGGATAGAAAACCCTTCGTAATGTGAACTCAATCCGGAAGTCATGGATGTTACATACCCACTTGAAAGTCACTGGGTTTATCTTTTCTTTCAATACCAAACTCGGCCTATAAATCTACAGACAGTCTCCAGCATCTAATCTGCATAGTAGAATCTTTGCAATCAACAACAAGCCCATTTGCTGTTTCCCAATTAATTTCAAAAAGCAAAGGGCTGATGGGCACTGATGGTATAGATCTTGGACCTACCAGAATCACAACTGGATTGGCTTTGGTCAATAAACTGATGGGTTCAATGATGGACGCTCTGTCCATCCATAAACAGCGACTAAAATTGGAAGGAAAAGAAATGAAATTTTATGATATTGAAATGCAAATTACAATACAGCAAGAATTGTCAGTACCTTAATTCATAGCCTAGCTGCATCAATGCCTTTGGCTTATCTGTCTCGTTGTGCCTTCTTTCACAGTAATCAGATCAAGGATGGATCCATCTTCAAATCCACACAGCACTGAAGTATCTTACAGTACAGTAATAATGAAATTGCATGACTCTTTCCACAGTTGTTTTCTGTAATTCAGATCGTCAAGGTCCACCTGCTGGTCCAAAGGTCATATGTTAAACATGTTTTTCTTGGGAATTTAAGGGAATTTACAACGCTCCCTGAGACTTTTTCAAATATTTCTCGAAGATTATCCAATTGTTTTCTATAATGATGTCGTTCAATGATGTCGAACGATAGTGGAGTTCGTATTTCCACAGTTGAAGCCACCGACAAGGCGCGCAAGCCACTCAGCTAACTGCACAAGTTGGACCAGCTACATATAATTCTTCAGAGGGTCCACCATTGTCATCATCACCTTCCTGACTTTGCTCTTCACACACATCAAGATGGATATACAGCCAGATTGCCTGTGGAGCACATCTTCACAGATAAGGATATATATTATTCAGCTGTGTGACATGTTCCTAACATTCTTGGTTGTTGGGATTTTAAGTTCTTTTTACATATGCGTTACAGTCCGGTGGAATAAAAGTGCTTGCGTTGCAGTGTGCTGGAAAGATAGTGACTCATGAAATTTATTTTAAAAAGAATGGTTAATAGCTTGTTTAAAGGCACTGATATTTTTTTATGAGAATGTGACTAGATTCAACCACAATGCTTCCTAATCCTTTGGCCAGAGGAGCTTCGGCCTTTTTGGGTGTTGGCGGTGTCTTAGTCGGATGGGTAGTTACATAATTTACTTTGATTTAAAATATGAATATGTTCATAGATATATATTAAAATAGGAATATTTCCAATATGAATATGTTCATAGATATTTATTAAAATAGGAATATTTCCATAGATATTTATTAAAATATGAATATTTTCATAGATATTTATTTAATCGTTGAGATTTAAATATGCCTATAATATTTATTTAATTAATTGTTAATATTTATTTCTAAAGTAATTATATTTTTATTTGATTAGGTTGAACTTAAGTCAAAGCTAGTTTTTGTATTGGATGGACTAATTCTATAGTGGTTGCCATTTTCTGAGGATGGTATGAGAATGGTTTGAGGTTTAAGGTTAGTTTTTGTATTGGATTAACCAACTCTATAGTGGCTGCTAACTTCATCATGATGGTATGAGAATGGTTTCAGGTCAAGGCTAGTTTTTTGTATTGGATGAACCAACCCTATAGTGGTTGCCAACTTCATGATGGTTTGAGATCAGGATAGTTTTTGTATTGGATGGAAGTGTTGCTATCTTTAGCCCCTCCCCATGAGGTTTGAACGTATAACTTTCTAGAAACTAAAGTTTGTGCAAACCAACTCATCTACACCTCTAGAGTATCTTTTTTTAACTCTTTTAATTAAATTGACTAAATAAATAAAATATCATATGAACAAGTGTCATATGAAACAAGTTATTGTTTTTTGGCATGTGGTATTATTAATAAATCATGATATTGACCTATGGTATTGAAAATTTCCATGAGAAAGTGGGGTGAATCTCTTGTTACATGTTTTTTTTTAAATGTATATATGTTTAACTTCATATGCCATTTATTCATATGACATTTTTTAAATTAATCAATTTAGTTAAAAGACAAAAAGAGCATAACTATATTAGAGATAAATTTCAACTTTTGATTTATTTATACTATTAAAAATATTCTAGAATATTTTGTGGAGGTTAAATCTCTACCACCCACTTAATAATTATTAATAGATTGATGTTTATAAGTGTTTGATGTTTATTATAGATTGATGTCTATTGATATTTACCAACCATTTAATTTATATAGCTACATTAGTTTATTATTATTTAATGTTTATTTATTAATCTTTTTATTAGAACATGTGATGAAGTTTTAAATAACAAGTTTTTTAAAGTGTGTTTTCTTAATAGAGTTGGTTATAGGCATTGTCTATAAATTAGTGTATATGTATTTGAATAAGTCCTATATTAAATTACATGATTTTTCAGCAAGAATGTGTTTAGAATCAACCAAAATTAGCCCATAAAAACACTTCATGATACATCTCACATTTTATCT